>CAKALG010026952.1:0-10217 GCA_916700815.1 Helicolenus hilgendorfi | reverse complement strand
TGTGTGTGTGTTGGTGTGTGTAGATGCTGTCAGTGGACGGGCCGGTGTGAGTCAGTGGGCTTTCAGCCGCACAGAGCTGTGATCACGGCTGATAGCAGGTGCTCTGAGTGGGAAACACGATCAGCTCAACACACTGCAGCTCTATGCTTTAATTGATTAGAGTGAGTTTTATGACAGTAAGGCCTCAGGCATGCAGCCGCAGCCAGCAATCAGACGGTAGCGAAACTATACCAACATAGAAGACAGAACGCTCCCGACCCACTTTAAACTCTGGGAAGGTTTCTGACTGAGGAAAGTATGAGCCATGATGAGACCTCATCAGATTAAAAAGTTATGAATTTTAAAACAACTTTCATCTTAAGGGGAGACACCCCAGGTAAATATGGTAAAAAAATAAAATAAAATAAAAAACAGGAAAAGTAATGGAATAATAGATGACAGAACATGAAACTTATTTTTTTTATTAATGAAATATGTTATAATTATAATTATAATAATTATTAAATGGTATGCAATAATCTGATGTCCCCTATACTTGAGTTTGTGATTTCGTTAATAGTTAACTTTATATTTGCATTTATATTTGATAATGTACACACATTTACATTTCATCTATATTCTTATTTATATTTTTCTTATAACTTCTCTATGTTTATATATATTTTTAATTCTAAAATAGAACAACAGTAATTTCCCCCCAGGCATCAATACAAATAAAAATATTTGTCTCTCGCTGTTGACTACCTTTAATAAGGCTTTTTATTGTAAAACAGCGCCTCCGCTAGCACATCAGTAACTGTTCAGGCCGAGAGTGGTACTGCAGCACTTAAGACGGCGAGAAGCTTCCTAAACAAAAACCCACAAAACGATAATAAGTTCTGTGAGAAGACACCACAGTAACTGTAGAAAGAGCTGTGTTGTGTTGAAGTGGTGTGAAGAGAGAGAAGAGTCACTCTCACCGGACTGATTTTCCTCTCCGTCCATTTCACGTTACAGAGACACGTGGTAAAATAATACTGTAACACATGCTCTTTGGTGGATTATGTGTTTACCGAATTACAGGAGATGCTTGGACAGATTCAGAAAAGATGGTGAATCAAATTTTATCGGTACATTTGATCGGTAATTAGAGCCATGTTGTTATTTCCTTGTTTTTTTCAAGGGAGTTCTGCTGATACAGACACCAGCTCAGAGCGAGACTGTGCAGCCACTGAGCGGTTCATCACCGGCTTTAATATTCTTTTCAACTTCATTTGTTGACTCCATCCTTCTGGTTATCACTACAATTTATGTTTTGCTTTTAAATTCAAAAGAAAATACCACTAATTTGTGAGGGGAAATGTCTTCATTCTTTGATTAAGTATCGTGATAGTATCGAATCTGAAGATAGGCGGAACTTCAGGAACTTCAACATTCAGGTTTGTGACCTCTGACCTCTCTGTGAAGAGTGGAAAAAAGTGCTCCCTCCCAGTGAGAAATAAAGTATGAAATGAGATCTATGTCTGAATGATGACACATAGAGAAGTGATGATACTGATGAAGTGTCTGACCTCTGACTGGTAATCCTGCCATGTTGTGACACATCATGTTGATATCAAAGCTATGAGTGGGTCTCTCATTTCCCAGCGTCGATCCAGAGGGATAAAGTCATAATCTCGCGCTCTCTTTGACCAACCAGGAAGATGACGGCAGCAGCGAAGCCTCAAAGCTGTTTGGTACATGAAGAATACTTAGTGAGGCTTCAAAACCACAAAACCTCAGATGCACCATTACCTCTCTGTTGGTTATCACACTTGTTTCTGTTCTAGTTTCTGATAAACCGCATTAATGACTCTTAATTAATGATACTCAAGGGGTTCCCAGATATACATAGGGTGATCTTTGTCCATCCAATTTGGATGTTTTGATTAAGTTCAGAGCTGAAATGATCAGTCCATTAACTGATTAGTTGATTGACAAACTATTTCAATAATTGATTAACCAATTCAATAATATTTCAAAGCAAAAATGCCCAAAATAAATTCCAGCTTCTCATTTGTCAAGATTTGCTCCTTTTCTTTCCCTCATGTGACAGTAACTGAATAGCTTCAGACAAAACAACACACAACTTTTTTTATATTAAATAATCTAACGACATAGTCACACGTGTCTACTTCCTCTAACTTCTCCAAGTCTGTCGCTAGCTCTCTCGTCAGCTCCGTTCTCTTTATACATCCATGATCAGCTCCATCGAGGCCGTTTGAATGCATTTAACATAAATGTCAGTATATGGGTGCTCTACAGTTGTAGCGTCGGCCCATTTGACCACGGAGATGAGTGACGGCCGGCTTGACCGCACGTTACCTCAATACGATAACGTTTCCTGTCTATGACAGAGTTAGCATGCAGCTTTAGCCATGATGTCTAGCTCTGCTTTTCCTGTAATGTGTGAAACCCAAAGTGTTTCCATACTTTACTGTATGTGTAGTGTTTACCATGCTGGATTTAATGAATTGTTGATAAGAGATCTAATGAACTGATCTACTCATCACTTCCTTTATGTGTCCCTTAAAGTAAAGTTAGTAGAAATGGTCATAATTACTTCACCATTTCTGCCATGTTTGTGATCCAGCATATCAAGTAAAGCATAACTGACAAACTGAGTAGTAGCTTCTGAGTTTTTCGCAGGATTGTAGTTTTTAGGAGCACGTTACTGCTCATCTGTACAGCTTCACTCTGCAGGTGTTTTGTTCTTCACACTTCATCTCTGACCTTTGACCCTCCATCTCCCTTCTGCTTATCCCTTCCTAATGAAGCTGTACTTGTCACGGTGGCCGACAGTCAACAATGACCTGAAGATTTAGAGAGATAGCGCTTTTCCTCTGATCGCAGTACAACATCTTTTTCCTCTCAGTGAGCCAATTAGAGGAGCCAAGCAGCACAGACTGTGTTCGGGGACTCGGCTGGATGTGTCAACAGGTCTGTTTTGATCAGGGGATGAGAGCGTCTTGGTCGCTGAGCTTAAAGGATTGGTGAAGAATGTAAATTCAGCTCTGCTCTGGTGAGGGGGTCAGCAAGGACAAAAGGGGAGGGGGTCGGCCAGGCTAAGGTTACTGAGAGAGGAAAGCACCAAAGTCAAGGGTAAAGTCTGGCAGGCAGTAAACGCAGCACGCAGATGTTGTTAGTTTCTGAATGAACCTTTGGTCCAATAATTCACAGTTCATTTATCACTTTTCATTATCAGGTGAACGGATTAACTTCTGTAGGCGTTGGCTAGGGGTGGGGGAAAAAGGTCGATTCACCTATGTATTGCGATTTGTTTTTTTACGATTTTCTAATTGATTTTTTAATGCCAGAATCGATATATTTGCTTCATTTGAATCTATGTGGACTGCTTTTATTGTTGATGTCATATTGGTCCCGTATCCGTCAACCAAAACAAACCGCAGCAGGCCGAAACAACAAAGCAGAAAATGGCGGAGGGTCGGCGTGGATACGACCTGCACCTTCCCATTTTAAATCCAAAGTGGTAAACACTACACATAGAGTAAAGTATGGAAACACTTTGGGTTTCAAACATTATAGGAAAAGCAGAGCTAGACATCACGGCTAAAGCTGCATGCTAACTCTGTCATGGACAGGAAACGTTATCGTATTGAGGTAACGTGCGGTCAAGCCGGCCGTCACTCTCATCTCTGTGGTCAAATGGGCCGACGCTACAACTGTAGAGCACCCATATACTGACATTATGTTAAAAGCATTCAAACTGCCCCGATGGAGCTGACCATGGATGTATAAAGAAAACGGAGCTGACGGGAGAGCTAGCGACCACCTTGGAGAAGTTAGAGGATGTATACACGTGTGACTACATCCGGTTTTCAAAATAAGGTGTTAACAAAGGGAACTGTATATAAAAAATACATATTTGGAAATAAGATTGATTGGATTATAAAGTAAAAGTCCCTAGAA
The DNA here is from genome assembly GCA_916700815.1 of Helicolenus hilgendorfi. NCBI lineage: Eukaryota > Metazoa > Chordata > Actinopteri > Perciformes > Sebastidae > Helicolenus > Helicolenus hilgendorfi. The sequence goes on along the minus strand of CAKALG010026952.1, from coordinate 6,269 downwards.
GTGTATGATTCAACCTTCCCATGATCTGGTGTTAAAAAAGTTAATTAAATCGTAATATCGAATCGCAATACTCAAAAATCGCAACACATATCGAATCAGCACCAAGTATCATGATTGTATCGAATCAGGAGATAGGTGTATCGTCCCAGCCCTAACTTTTACTGTGATTTTACAGCTCACAAACTCTATATTTTAAATAACGTTGCTTGCTGTTTGTTGATGCAGCGTGCAGAGCTGCTGTTGTGCAGGCTGTTAATGCTCAGAGAGCCTGTCAGCAGCTTCATCTTATCCTGCAGCACATCTGCAGTTTATCAAACATGCTCGTTCCTCCGTCTTCATCCTCGCTCTCTCTGCTCTCAGCATTAGATGGTTAAATCTGCGTCCCGCTCTACAGCTGGTGCCGAGGACTTGACTTTGAAACGAGAGACGGCCGCAGAGTTGTTTGCATACCGTTTGCGAGCGGTTGGCAGAGTAACATGGAGGACGTTAATTATGAGACGGGTCCGGCCAGTGTCTCCAGAGAGCAGGACTTCCTGTTTCGTTCTGCTTAACGTTGTCAGTGAACCGTCAAAGTGGCTCTGCTGCTCTGGACACGTGGCTTCAAATGACTCCACTGACCAGTAAAAATGTGCTCTTGTTATTGTGTTACTGTCAACCTGTGTAGCAGAGAAGAGTATTGAAATGATTCATATAGGAATGGATTTATAGAGACAACCGATAACATGAGGCTTTGCATTACATGAACTTTAAGGACCTTGTTAGGCTTTGGTAGCAGGTTCTTCTTTGTGTTCCCACTGTTTTTCTTTTTACAAACAAGGACAATTTCGGATACGAATATACAAACGTATACATCATTAACAAGGCGACAGCGGGAGTAGTGTCATAATTTAAATATCCCTTTTTGTAGGCGAGTGAAGTCTTTGAAGAATTGGCGCTGATATTGGTATTCCTTTTCTATCTTGTTTACATGAACAGATGAAACAAGAGTGACGAGAATCTAAGTCACTTCTGGGGCGGCTTTATTTATTTATCTCTGTATATGTTTCCTCATTTTCTGCCAGACTCATCAATCATGATCAACAACGCTGCTGGCGACCTGTGAAAGTACAGTGGAAACCGCTCACAGTGATCGTGTCTGTCCAGGTTGATCACTATAAGCACATGATTATTATAACCAAAGTTTTGTTGTTGTGCATCATTTCTCATTTCTCGCAGATTACCATCTAATTGAGATTTGTATATTTATTACAGTACATGAAATAATGAAAAGGACCGCTTCGTTATCTACTTCATGCATCAAAAATTCCATATAGTCCCACTTTTTTTGCAGGATAGCTTATCTTGAGAAGCTCCCATGTATGTTACACCATCCAGGTGAAGCTCTTGCAGGTGAAAATAAGCAGCTGGATACACCATGTTTCACAGAGGTAGAAGCAGAGTTAGTAACAAGGACTGCAGTGCAGAGAGGATTTTATACTCTATATTGGGAGAATAATGGGGGAAAAAAAACACGATACTGTGGTTTTCTATCCATATTCTAAGCTAAATGATCTAATCTACTACTGTACTTGTTAGTAAAATTTGGTTGCGTAATAGCGCAAAATTAATTTTAGTAGTTTTAAAATTTAAAGGTGCAGTATGTAGGATTTAGCGGCATCTAGTGGTGAGGTTGCAGATTGCAACCAACTGAGTACCCTTACGCTCAGTCCTTCCTTTACAAGCATGAAGAGAACTACGGTGAACTTCAGGTAATGTAAAAATGTGAAAGGCTCTCTGTAGAGCCAGTGTTTGGTTTGTCTGATCTGGGCTACTGTAGAAACATGGAGGAGCAACATGGAGGACTCCATGAAGATCAGCTCCCTATCTAGATATGAAGGACTCATTCTAAGCTAACGAAAACACAATTATTCTTAGTTTCAGGTGATTATACACTAATCAAAACATTGTTATGAATATTATATTACATTTCTGCCAATAAATCCCCTTAAATTCTACACACTGGACCTTTAAAGTGCTACAGTACATGCTTGAGGGTAAGGACTGTTTCAGAAGACAAGCTCTGGAGGAAAAAAGTCCTTTTACCATAGTTTCAAGGAAGTTCCTTTGCTGACAATATTTTTATTTGAAAGGCTCATCATTTTAGTTATGAATTTTAGTATTTTTGTGCAGAAAATTGTGATTTTTGTAATTTGCAGAAAAATAGTGGGGATTTCTAAAAGTGGCAAAACAAACAATTTGGAAGATTGTTAGAATTTGCATTTACAAGGTTGCAAAATCCTGAAGGGATAAATTGTTGAATTAATAAACTTTCCAAAGCTAGTGGAACAGAGAGTGTTACTACAGTAGTGCTAAAATTCACCTGTAGATTCCTGCGTTGCACCTGCTCAGCTCTCAGAAATGAACCTCTCAGCTGACATGTTTTTGGTCTGGTTGTCTGTTGTGTTTTCTGTTAGATGTGTGTGTAGTTGTTGCTTTCCTAGTGGCTGCTGGGAGAAGTAGTTCTCTGCTCTGTCAGCCTCTCTGCTTCTTGTTATAACATCCAGCTGGGAGACGTTGACCAGCAAAGTGTCAACAGACGACACACTGCTGCACGTCATCACTCATCTGACTATTACAGCAGCAGCACCGCCACACAGTTAGAGAGGAACACCTCCACAGAGCCTCTGAGCAAGGCAGCAAACCATCATATTTTAAAGAACCTCTCGCCTTTCTTCCTGCTTTATTACCCACAGCCCTGCAGTTCAGAGGATGAGATCAGCACATGCTGCGTGCAGATACAGACATAGATATGAAACAATTCTATATGTATGCATATTTCGGAGGAGACCGGCGGCATTGAAAAAACCCTGCCCTTTCAAAACTACTCGCTGACTGCTACTCGTGTTGGATAGCGGTCCACATCTGTGTTTTCGTACGGTCGGCTTTCGCACCTGATGCGAACCGTACCCGAGTTCACGTGATCCGTGCCCGAGACCACCTTTTCAAGTGGACTCGGATCGACGAACCGTGCCCGAGTATGATACGGAGCGTTCACACTAATCAAACGAACTGGACTTTGAGGACAAGTGGACTCAAATCCGGGCCCGGGTCCCTGATGTGAAAGCACCCTAAAGCTTGTCTTGGTCATAAAAGCACGGAAAATCATCATGTGTCATCATCATTAATTGTGATTTCACTCAGAAATCACCTTCGGACAACTTTTCATCACTCTGACATTGTTTATTTGCAGTTCTGTGAGAATAGATGTTGTCATCCTGGCCTGTGGATCTGTTTCACCAGTGTGGACTGATGTTTCATGTGTGTGTTGCAGCAGTGCCAAGGTACCACAGACCCTCCTCCTCCCCCTCCTCCTCCTCTCATTATCCCGTGCAGATGTTCAGCGCTGGGCCCTCGGCAGTATCAGATGACCACAAATCTAATTGATATCAAAACTCTGGCGGGGCAAGCCTAAGCCCCTCTGTGCTCTCAGGTTACGGCCTGTTATAAGCCCGACCCGACTTCTGACAGCCACTTTCGGCGTGAAACATGCACTGTCCTCACTTCAAAGGAGACGAGCGTCCAGATAAAAAAAACTAAAACGTCCCAGCGCCACCTAGGAAGAGCCCCGCTAGAGCCCTGATCTGTTTCCACAGCGCTCCGACCCATTTGAGACTAAATCAGATTCATCACGCTCGGGACTTTTATCTGCTGGAGTGGAGGGCATTTGTTTTGGCACGCCGAAACAAAAGCATTAATAAGCTCATCGGCAAACAGTGAGTTTAATATGGGAAAGTGATCCGAGGCGGGGTATTACAATGCAGCTGAGAGGGGGAATTGGAAGCTTAAGGAGAGGATGTGATGGTAATGACTTTAAGGCGACATAATCCTCCCCATCTGGGCCCGGCGATTGTTTGATATTTATGGTTGATGATCAGCACTAATAGGTTTGTTATTTTCTTATGGGGTGAATATGAATGGAGGGGAGCATGGGAAGAGGGTTGTGATTTGTTTTGTTTTCATTTTGTTTTGGGTTCAAACCAGAGATCGGTTTCAGACGGAGGCTTGTCTGCTCTTTGTGAAGCGTCGTACCTTCTCTCTCTGTGTGTCTGAAGTCAGATTAAAGTTGGATGGCAGGATTGATTCTCACACGGTGAAATTGAGTGGAAGCAGATGGAGCTCTGTGTTTAGTAGTAATCCCATTTATCTTTTAGATTTGACATCGAGGTGCTACTGACGCCTCACATGATTCATCTGGTCCTGAAACATTCAGCTGGTTCTTCAAATGTTACCCCCATAACTACAATAATATGTGTTTTACATGGCTGCCGACCACAGTTGTGCTGAAAAAATTAATAATGAATATTAAAGCTTCAGTAGGCAGTATATTTTTGGCATCATTGGGCAAAAAATCCATAATAACCTTTCAGCATATTGTAATTCAAGTGTTCTGAGAGATATCTAGACTTCTGCACCTCCTCATGGCTCTGTTTTCAGGCTTTAATATATCGGCAGGTGAGAAATAGTCATTACAGTAACAGAATATTGATCAGCGCTGCCTAGTTTGACAGTTTGATCGGAGTTCACGAGTGATTGACAGCTGCTCAGAGACGGCAGGCTCCAGCTCGGCTCTGATTGGTTGTTTTCCGGTTTGTGAAATCTTACAGATGCTGTTAGGAGCACCGGAGGACACAGAGGAACATGATTTCTTTTTCAGATTACCTGTTTCATGCACTATCGGCCAAACTGTTATTTTACACATTGGTATCGACCCAACGGTGTCCCATTGATGAAAAATGTAGACAAAATGTCTTTGCTCAATGTGGCACGTCGCTCTTTTCTCTCTCTCCTGTTTCTTGTCACTAATATACTGCCAGCTATCTAATAAACAAGTCTTCTGCTGAACAGTCCAACAGACCTGATTTAATTAAAGGTTTTTTATTGCAACGGTTGCTGTTCAGCAGGAGCCCGAAATACCTGATGTCAGGGTTCCTTGAAGGCACCTCCAGAAATAGTACTTGTCCAGCGCCGCATTAAATTATTATAGCACACTGAAATGAACCGAGTGACATTATGTATTATTAGTACGTATTGGGAGGTTTCACTTTATGAAAATAGTTCTTCTGACTTCTGCTCATCTTCAGTCCGGCATTTAATTTATATATTTTTAGCATGTGCATGTGTCTTATTCAATAATTCATCACTGGGAACATTTCTGCCTTTTTCGTTCCATTATCATAACATGCATGTAGCATTTCAAAAGGCCTTGTTTATCGCATTCAAGGACATCTGAGTTGTGACACTTTCCAATGCAAGAAACAACCGAATTGACATTATTCTCGTCAAACATGTTTACTTATAATCTGGGTTTGATTCACTGACATCATATGTCACCGATACAGTGCTTTTAAAGGAAATCAGAAATCCGAGTGTTCTTGAATGCACCATCTGAAAATGATCTGCCTTATACCACACGATGCCAACAAATTAAGACAGAAAAATAAAGTTGACTAAATGTTTTAATTATCTAGTTTCAAGGTTGACCTTTACAGAAATTAACTGAAAAACTTGACACTTCGTTTACAGTCTAAAAATATGTGAGTGTGAATTCAGGAGTATTTTGGGATGTTCCCGCCGGGTTCAGTTTTATCTCTGTGGTTTCCCTCGGCTGCCGACTCGTTTACTGACCCTTGGCCTACTTGTTTGATGGATGACTTTATGACGCTATTTTAGTCCGAAGCGTCACTGAGGGCCAGGCTGCCCGGGTATGAGACCTTTCTCCGGGTATGTCTCGTCAGGAAGAGATGCGTCAGGACCAGGAGGGGCGGTCCAGAACGTTCCACTGGACCAGAGCTGCGTCATCAAAAATACCTACTACCTTTGTTCCATGGATCATATTTCTCTGATCATACACGATTAGAGTTAAACTCCTCTTCTTGTGCTCCAAATAACAAATGGTGCACGTTTAGTTTTTAAAGCCAGAATAGGGTGCTGCACGGATGACTTGAATTTTGTAGGCCAACCAGGAAGTTAGCATCGCCCTGGTTCCCTCGACAAAAAGACAAAGGGAGTGTTCAAATCAAATCAAATCAAATCAATTTATTTTTGTATAGCGTCAAATCACAACATAAGTTATCTCAAGACGCTTTATATATAGAGCAGGTCTATGACCGTACACCATAGTTTAGAGACCCAACAAGATCCACCAAGCGCGCTGTGGCCAGGAAAAACTCCCCGATTACTGGGAAGAAACCTGGAGCAGAACCGGGCGCAGGGCGGGCAGCCATCTGCCG
>CAKALG010026941.1:0-25864 GCA_916700815.1 Helicolenus hilgendorfi | reverse complement strand
GGAGAGCGGGTGGTCGATACGTGGCATGCTGCCATGGAAACTGCGCTCCTCTGTACCTCGGTAAACCATAGTATCGCTCCTGTGAGAGGAGAGGCAAGGGGGGAAACGTTCCAAATCACACACTTTTTACTTTAGTACGTACACTTGCATGCAGTATGCATACAATTGGGACATACTACTTTGTTATAACATTGTGCCTTGAACCTTGACCCTCTTGCTCATACATCCACTGCGCAAAGGATTGTGGGTCAGAATAGCCAGAAAGGCATGCTGGCTTGCATACTGCAAAATACAACCAGATATAGTAGGACATTCTGATATGTTTGGCATACTGTATGTCATATACCATATATTAGGACATACTAAATCTTTTTCTGGCATACTAAATAGTATGGTAGTATGGGTATTGGAACACACAGTTTCATCTCATTCACAACTTTTGACAAACAGGAAGTCATGCATTTCCAGCTCTACCTGTCATCACGAGTGCGGCGCAGGCTGCCGTGGTAGCTGGTCTTGCTGTGGAGACTGCTGGCCTTACTCTTGGTGGAGGTGGGGTGGTGAGTTCTGACTGGTTCGTCAAGGTCGTCTAGTACAGCCAAGTGGGTGGAAGAGGCGTGGGTAGATGTGCCCTACAGGAGGATGACAGGTCAGATAGATGTATTATGACTTTTTTTTCCTGAAATTTTTCGACGTAATATACTATGACTTTTTTCATTCCTCACATTCCTCAGCATAGTATTGTATGATTTTTTTTTTACACATTTTTATAAAATCTTTAGACATACTATACTATCACTATTTTATGACATTTTTTGACATACTAAACTATGACTCATTATATGACACAAGATGACATTTTTCATCAAATTTTTCGATATACTATACTACGACTATTTTACTACATTTTTCGACATTTTTTTTTCCCGACATTTTATACTTTGACTTGTTTCATCAAATTTGTTGACATACAATACTATGCCATTTTTCATCACATTTTGTTTTACGTACTATACTATTACTTTTTTCAAGAAAGTTTCAAATGTTAAAGAATAATTTCTTTTCTATCTTGTAAGATAATACAACTAGTGTCTAATCCTGGAGCTACTACTAATACTGCAACTACCTATACTATTGCTTGTCCTGTTTCTTCTACAACTAGTGATAAAATGATTACTTTTGATACTTCTATATCACTGCTGTGTTTGCAGTCCTACCTGAGTGGATGTTCCTCTGGACTTCCTAACAACGGGGGTGTTGGGTTCACGCAGCAGTGACTGAGCAAAGTCCGGCTGCTCCTGCAGCACCTGACGAGACTCATTTACCCCACTACTGTAGAAAGGAGGGTGAGGGAGGGCAGGAGAAAGAGGTTTAAAAATGGGAGACAAGAGGAAGGTCAAGGGGAATTAAGTAACGGGTAAATACAGACAATAAAATGTAAGATACAAACTTATTATCTGACAGCATAATCAGATATGCAGTGTGTGTGCTCTCACAAACTTGTTTTAATTCAATACTTGGAAAAAAATAGACTTATAAGCATTAAGACAAAATTATTCCTACTCTTTGCGTCTGCGTCCATGCAGGAAGTTGGCCCATTCAAAACAGGTCTTCTTGCTGCCCACCCAGAAAACAGAAGGGATCCCCACCACCAACATCATCAGATATTTAATTAGGAACACAACCATAGCTGGCCTGCTGGTCTGGTCCACCTAAAGAGAACAGAAATATGAAATATTAATTCCACAATTATCCAATCAAGACAACAGAGGGTGTTAATAATACAGCCTGAAATATACAAGAGCTAGAGGAAGAGAAAATATGTATTATTGCATTTAAGTACTGAAATGCAGGAGAAATATTTCCTCAACAAAAACACATTAAAGAAATATGACATGCTTCGGATGCCACTGAAACTACTTGCACATTAAGTTCACCAAAAGTATCCAGCAGTGACCAGTGTTTTTAGCCCAGTCAGTCAGTTTGAATGATGGAAGAGGGGAGGTAAGCCTAGAAAAAGCCAGCTGTTTCAGCAGCTGAACTGCAGTTGGGATGCACAGCAACTGTGGTTTTGAACTTTGATGCAGGATACAGTGTCTCCCACCAGAGGGCAAGAGTTTACAGCCGTTTTGTAGACGTAAGTAAGAACTGTTGCATTTGAAACATAAACAGAGAGCAAATTTAGTTAGTAGTGTTCCGTACATTTAAATGTGAGGTATACAGTATTTTGCCCTTGAGTCATGATTTAATCTTTCTAAAAGTTAAAACTCCTGTGAGGAACCATCAAACACACAGCAACTGCTATCTTAACAAACTGCTGAGGTTAACGGGGTGATCTGTATGCAGCACCAGAACAAGCATTAAATATCAAAGCCGGTTGTGAATAAACCATTACACTGTGAATTCACAACCAGGATATTTTGCTCTTATGTCTAAAAATATAAGTATCTCATACACTGCTCTTATCCCACGTATGGAAAATACACAAATATGGGGATTTCATTTTTTTATGTTTTTATATTATCTTTGTTTTCAGTGGAGTTTTGACTGACATGGCAATAAGCAGATAATGACTATCCAACTATTGTAGTTTGTACATTCAACTACAAGTGGCCTGTTAAGATTGAGAATCTACAAAGTGTAGTGGTTCCAGACATGGTGCAGTACTTTGTATGTGTATAACAAACTTTCCCTTTAAAACTAAAATTATATCCTGGTGAGGATGTTATTCAGAAAGCATTTTAACACTCACACATAACACATAGAAAGCTTAGGCTTTTCTTGTTTTTGAAAGAACCAGAGGCCAGAAGAATTGGTATGTATTAATTAGCTTTAGTCTGTCTCGCCTAGGCTGAGATTAAATGTCTCAGATTTAGGTCCTGAGATAAAACATGAAGCCCTGGGCCTTCAGTAAATTACCACCCATGCACATACACAGAAATGAAGTCACATGAACTTGAACAATGGCCACAGAATCTTCAATTATCCAAAAGCATGCAATTGTACCCACTTACACATACAAACATTTGCACACAAAACCCCCTAGGGTTAAGATCAAATGACATAGCAATATTGAAATTCCGGAGCTACAATAGGACGTAAAGGGGGTCTCTCTTCATGAGCTCTCGCACACATGCATGCGCACACACACACTAACAAGTAACATAAGCACTTGCACCTGCCTCCGCTCTCATAAAGCCTGTCAGTCACAAATTAGCTGACACTTTTCTATTATAAAACCACTGTAACAGCACTCAGCAGAATGATGGAAACATAAACAGATGCTTGAAGCTAACGTTTTGATATCTTATGATTAAAGTGAAAAACTGATGAAAGGCTTTTGTTGCCTTGTGTGTATACACTGGAGTGTTTGTGTCTGCATTGTGCACATTTATTTGGTTATTAATTTAGCACCAGACTGGATAAAACACCACACACGCACCACTCTTCACAACCGCTACAAAGACGTTATAGAGTACAGGCAACAGAGCATGACTGAGCAGGCCCTGAGAGAGACACACAGACACAGAAAGCGAGAGACAGAGAGAGCAGAGGGAGAGACTGACAGAGAAAGAAGTAAGTGTGTGAGAACCAGCAGAAAGAGTGAAAGACAAAGAGACAGAGAAACAGAGATGGTAGCTTTGTGTGGAGTTGATCTTGAGAGCTGTATTAGCTGAGCTAATGATGCATACTACAATCTGCTCCTTCCCCTCCACGAATACCTATTCAGTCAGCCGCACACATGTGCAACTGCCAGCTCAGACACACACCATATTACCATTACTTCTATTACAAATACAGTAATAACAATATTTTCAAGTTGATTACTGGGATCAGAGATTTAGTAATAATGAAGTCAGACGGGGCAAGAACAGGAACAAGTCAGAGGATAAAACAGGTCGTAAACAAATCCACAGGTTAGTCAGACTTATTTGAAAGAGGAAACTAAGGTAAACAGTAAAACTATTACCTCAACTGTCCGCTGTGAGAATCCATCACAGTTATCTGGATTTGTCCTACAGTACTGCTTACTGCTTATTTACAATTTTACCATCAAATAAAGTGGTTTAGATAATCTGGTTTAACTATGTTTGTCTACAGCCTGTCTGATTGTCTGACTGCTCACGTTGTTTTTCCTGTTCACTTGGTTGTAGCAATGATATATTGTTTCCTGACATTGTTGTCATAACTGATAGAAATGATCAAAAACTACAAAAATGTGGCTTAAGTTGTAAAAAAAAAAGAAAGCGTAATTATCCTTCAAACGCGCACGTGTTGCATCCAGTCTGAAAGAGTTGAAGAACTGTCCATTATTGAGTATGTTTGTCACTCTATGAAGCACATTCACTGGAGAAGCATCTCATGCCCGCACCGATACTGATATGTTTACTACTCTCACACACACACACCTTTCCTCTTTAATAAACATACAAGATATCCCAGTGATTTAATGAGGAGAGAAAAACACTGTATCCTCCTCAGTGCGTAACTGAGTACTTCACCCCAGCTAACTTTGGCAGTGTGACAACACACTCTGTGTGTGTGAGAGAGTGACATACAGAGAGAGATCGGGGGGAGTTTGCATGCTGCAGCATGAGCTGTGATAGGAATACAGCTGGATATCCTGTCAAGAGTGTGTCGGTGTATTTGTTTTGAATGTCCAGCTGAGATGACAGCTGTTTTCAGATAGAAGGTAACAGAATAGTTTTGATTAGCCACTCAACAGGCATATTCAACTTGTGATAACTTGGGAATTTACAATACTAGCTAGAGTTTCAGTGCAACTGATCACAACTTTTAAAGTTATACTGTATGTTTGCACTGTTTTTTTTCACTGTTTCTGATCCTTAAGTCAGACCTTGGACCTGCACCTGGCAATCTTTCCTCCAAAAAAACATCTTCACAAATAAAATACATCACTATTAACCAGTGATACATATTTTACCTTGTGAGCAACATAGCAACATCACAGAAACATGTTCTACTTTCCTCTCTCTCTACCTTGTATGGACAGGGGATGTGATAGCGCCTGCAGTTCTCCTCCATCCATGTTGTCTCCCAAATGCTCCGGTAGGTGTGTTCGTACAGGTAGCACCCAATCACAGTCAACAAGGGGACCAGGTAGAGCACAGAGAACACTCCCATTCGGATCATGAACTTGACTAGTTTGGTCTGGTTCTCTTTCTCCAGAGGGATCTCCATGCGTACCCGATTCAGAGCCACAATCCCAACTAACAGGAGAGAGACACCCACCTGAAGACAGAAAGATGAATGAGAAGTTAGACTCAGTGACAGATACACTAAATTAAAATGTGATTATTTTTTTTAAAGAGCTGACTGACAGGCCAAAAGACCACCCAACAATCCATTTACTCATCTATCCACCCTTACATATTTCCAGCCAACAATACACTCTTGTTTCATTTCATCCACCCACCCATTAATCTGTTCACCCATCCATCCATCCTACTCATCAACTCTTTCATCCACCCACCCACTCATTTATCTTCTGACTGTACTCACCGCCACGTTCAGGCAAAGCGGTGCCAGAACAAACCACCTCAGGGCATCTATGTCATACAGCCCTATGAAACACACTCCACTGATCCCATCGCCTTCAATTTTGTTCAGGGCCAACAGGGTGACAGTCAGGGCCCCTGGGAGCCCCCAGGCAACAGCATGGAAGAGGAGGGCTTTCTTCTCAATGGCCTCACTGCCCCATTTAGGCACAGCGGCCAGGAACCAAGTGATTGTCAGTATGACCCACCACACGCTGCCGGCCATGGTGAAGAAATATAGGACCATAAAGAACAGGGTGCAGACCTGAGAGAGAGTGGGAGCAATAACTTTTGATCAATAATGTGGGAGAAGTCAGCATCTCATTAACTACAGAATTTATGATCAATTAAACTCTGAAGATAATCATCTAATAAGCATCTTACTGGAGTTATTAAAACCTACATTTTGAGCTGTCACATGTTAAGACTGTTTCAAATTGCTACTTAAACATCTGTTCAAATGAATTATCATCAATCGTCTGAGAATAACTGGGTAACTGTTTTATTCACAGTATCTAAAAAAATGGATAATCAGTACATCACACACCAAACAGGCCTTTCCCTAAAAGACACAAACATTACTATGAGATGTGTGATGTTATTGTGGTGATACTGGATGGAAATGAGCTAAAACTCTCACCTTGTTGTGTGAGCCCTGTGTTATGGTTGAAGCTCTGAACTGGGAAGGGCGGACTGCGTTGCACGCCACCCTGTCTTCCAACAGGAACCCCAGAAAGAAAACCAGTGACACCATGACATAACACACGGCGTAGAAGATTATTGGCCGCTCAGGGTATCGAAACCTAATGAGGTATAACAAAAAAAAGGGCATAAAACTGTGAACACATTTTCTTGTCATTTACTTTTAAAACCTATTTTACAATGATTCTTGTGCTTCCAGTTAAATCTGTGCAAACATTTTACAAGGCATGTTTCTTTTTTCTTCTTGATCCTTCTTGAGTTTCGGAAGTGATCAAACTCAATAACTTGATATAAGCTATTATATACATCATCCATACAAACCTGGTGACATCAATGAGAAACGTCAGGAAGGTGAAGAGCGTTGCGGATAGACAGACGACGGAAACGACTCCTATGAAGTAGCGGATGAAAGTCAGCTCCTGCTGGTTGAAGAACATTGAAGGGCACGGGGCAGAACAGTCCTTCTTGCCCATGAATGTGTAACCCAGGTCTGGGTCGACCTTGAGCTCTCTGGGGCACCAGAAACCGTAGTCTCTCTGGACAGTCATGGATGACTGGTCAGTGGGGTCAGAGCCTGTTAGCAGGTCCTCCGGACGAGGATAGGGCTCATCACAATCTGGGAACCTGGAAAAGAATAATTCTGTGATCATGCAGCTTAATCGGCTAACAATTTAATTTTTTGATATAAATGGGGTGGACAAAATATTAAAAACACCTCTCAGTATAACTAAATACAATTCAACAGCACCAGAAACTACATCCTCCAAAATTACCTTAGAGCTGAGTCAACACCTTTCAACAAAAACTGAATATCACAACCTTCATGAAGGAAGGATTTATTGCAGGACTGTTTTATTGCATTAGTTTCAGACAGGCATACCTAATAAACTGGCAACCAAGTGTAGAAAAATATAAGTAATAAAAGCGAATAGAAAAGACAAATAAAACATGGCCAGATACCAGGAAGATTGAAATATTTGAAAAAGTGAGACAGCGAAGAAGGGAGAGGCAGAAAGTGGGTTGCTGCTATGGAGATACAAGAGAGGTGACAGAGAAAGTGAGAAGAGTGGCAAGATGCTGAAGTTTAGAGTTAGGTTGTTGGCTTGATGTGTGTTTGCAGTTGGCATGAGTTCAAAGAGAAGCAGCAGGCACAGGAAAAGTGCAGATTTGAGGCGTATGCAAAACACATATTGCAGGCTCAGTCCTGCACAAATATATAGTATATATTAAAAATAAAACTAACAGCATAATATCACCAGCTGTATTATCTCAGATGCATCAACACCCTGTTTGTGATGACAGTGTTTATATCTTCAAATACTGAGTTGATTTAAAATGTAATACATATACACACCTGCTACACTCCATGTCATCTGGCCAGGCTACTCCAAATACCTCCATGAGTTTGTGGCACTCATCCTTGGCCCGCTGGCAGAGGGATCGACATGGCATGGACACCTGGCCGTACACAGCGCAGATCGGAGCGTACAGGGCACACAGGAACATCCTCAGGTCAGCACTGCACACTAGGTTCACCATGGGATGAAAAGGCTGCAGAAGAGAGAAATGTATTCTGTTTTTAATGATGTTTGAACCACAAATCTCTAAGGCTAGTGCAAAATAACGTATCATGGTCATACAATGGTCTCAAAGCGCTCTTGCAAACAACCACATGTTTCCAATGTTATATCCCAATATCAGCGGAAACCAGCTTGACGAGGTTGTTATTAAATCTGTCACGCGTGTGGGTAAGAAGGTTAAAGTTAACCGCTATCAGTGGCAAATATGAGAAGGCTCATATGTGACCTGAAATAGCCATCAAAGAGGGTGGAGGGAATGCCAGAAGGAGGACAAATGTGTTCTAACTCCTCGGCTGCAACTTAAACTACTCAGTATACCATCAATATTTAGAGGCTCATGAAATATGTATAGCAGCAATCATATTACCAAACATCCCTTTGAAGTAAAGGACAGCAAACATGGACCTCTGAAGGTTGAGCCACAGCCATGTGTCAATACACTGAACAAACAAACAGCAGGGCTATCCATACACTAAAGATTATAGATTCTGGTCCCTGTAGTGGCTTGTGACCTTCAGGCTGCTGAATCAAATCTCCAGAATGATTGAGGAAATGTGAGTGATGGAATAGACAAAAAGATCCCTTAGCGGGAACGCCTTGGGAGCCGAGTGGTTACAGCGCATGCCACTTAACCGCAACGTTGCCAGTCTGATTCCAACTTAGTTGCATGTCATACCCCCCGTCTCACCCACCATTTCCCGTCTGCCTTCTCGCTGTCAAACTATCCAATAAATGCAAAAATTACAAATAAATAATCTTTTTAAAAAAGCACTCTTAGCGTTACCTTTAACAACTACTGCTGACATACCCCTGAACGAATACTCTAAGGGGATTCAGTGTGAGCTCATTTATTTTTTTATTTTATATGCTATACAAAAACACAGAGGCAATGGATCAATTGTCAGTGGTCATTGATGCAGTGCGGGCACTACTGTAACACTTCTTTTCCATTGATGAGGTTCAGCTGGTGGCTACTTCTGCTCATGCTGACAGGTGAATTATTCATCAATTTGTTCCAAAAAAAATCTGCTGTTCTGCAGAAATGAAATTAGGGCTTTAATACTGAAAATGCAGTGTGAGATTTTAAAATATGCACTGAGATTTGTGAATGTGTATACAGATTTAAAACTGTATGAGTAGCTCTCAGTTCTCCCTCTTTCTCTCAAGTCGCCGCCTTGTTTGTGAGCTTCATTTAATGAGGATTAAGTACCGAGAGACAGACACTTACAGTAATTGGTTGGTGGGAAACTGCTTTGAACTTATTTAAAAGGACTTAAATTTAATAAAGTCTTACTGAACTGCCCAGACTCACATCTTAAACAAACACTTATGTGTAAATTTCTTCTTCTGTGCAATATGCACACCCAATATATTCAACATATCTAACTAATGTGCTCATACATCAGCAACTGCCAGCAACATTATGCGTGCTGTTAGGGTCATGTGTGCAAAATGACCTGCATCTATTCAGCTATTTAAAATTTCATATCATGTGGCTGCACTAAAGCAGATTTTTCAATGCAGCTTTTACAAGAGAAATCAGAGCAGAACCATGACAGCAATGAATGGAGGAGACTAGAACAATGAGCAATGTGTGTTTCTGTGCGTGTGTATATAAAATATGTGTACAAAGGACACAAAACAGTGCACTTGCATTGATTGCTTGCCACAAAAGCTACTGTAGATGCTTACAGACTGTATGAGTGCATTTGTGCAAATACCCATGCACCATTGAATTTGTGTGTGTGTGTGTGTGTGTGTGTGTGTGTGTGTGTGTGTGTGTGTGTGTGTGTGTGTGTGTGTGTGTGTGTGTGTTTTACGCATGTTTCTGTGTGGAGCCGGGCCTTGTGAGTGTGTTTTGATCGTTCTCAATTGCTGTGTTCTAGATCTGCACATTGGAGAGATGTTCCACCAGTAAATGGGTGCGGCGGTGCATGAGCTGTGTGACATAGTTTTGAGTTTTGCCCAGAAAGACGTGTATGCATGCACACACACATTCACACACAGCACTCTGTTCCATTCAATAATTCACGCATTTTACAACCCATTCGTTTTTTTCCTAGTGTGTGAACACGCAAGCTTCACTGTGTAGGGACGGGAAGCATATGAGCTTCGATTGTGGACTAAAACATCATTCAGCGTGCCCTGCACAATTTTCTGAAAGCATAATTATGTTTGGTTGTTAAATATGAATCCAACTTACCACAAGGTGAGACAGACCTGGCAAAGCCAGACATGTAGGGTGAACTTGGAACGTCTGAGATTCGTCCTGAGATGCCGAAGGCTCTGGATATTGTTTGACTGTCTTGGCTGACACGCCTCTTAAGTGTCGCGTGGACAGACCGGGCTGGTGGTTCCCATTTTTAAAAAGTGGGACCGCAGGGTGTGCATCAATTATCGGGGCATCACACTGCTCAGCCTCCCCGAGAAAGTTTATTTCAGGGTGTTGGAAATGAAGCTCCGACCGATTGTCAAACCCCAGATCCAGGACAAGTAATGCAGATTCTGTCCTGGCCGTGGAACAGTGGACCAGCTCTTTACCCTCGCGGGGCTGTTGGAGGGGTTATGGGAGTTTGCCTATCCAGTCTACGTGTGTTTTGTTGACTTGGAGAAGGCTTATGACCGAGTCCCCCAGGGAGTCCTGTGGGGAGGAGGGTACTGCAGGAATATGGGACACCGGGGTCGTTGCTACGAGCCATCCGGTCCTTGTATAACCAATGTGAGAGCTGTGTCGTATACTCGGCACAAAGTTGAGCATGTTTTCAGTGGGAGTCGACTTAAGCCAGGGTTGTTCCTCGTCTTCAATTCTGTTCGGGATTTTCATGGACAGGATCTCAAGGTGCACCCGGGCAGAGGAGAGTGTCCGGTTCAGGGACCTCAGAATTGCGTCTCTGCTCTTTGCAGACGATGTGGTTCTGATGGCTTCATCAGACCGTGACCTTCCATACGCCTTGGGGCGGTTTGCAGCCAAGTGTGAAGTGGTCAGGATGAGAGTCAGTACCTCCAAGTCTGAGGACATGGTTCTCTGCCGGGAAACGATGGATTGCTCTCTCCGGGTTGGGAGTGAGTCACTGTCCCAAGCGAGGGAGTTCAAGTATCTTGAAGTCTTGTTCACGAGTGAGGATAAAAAAAGGGAGAGTGACATGGACAGGCAGTTTGCTGTGTCAGCAGTGATGCAGGAGTTGTACCGGACCACTGTGGTAAAGAGGGAGCTGAGCCGAAAGGCAAAGCTCTCGATATACCAGTCCATCCACATTCCGATCCTCACCTATGGTTGTGAGCTTCGGGTAGTGATCGAACAAATGAGATTGCGGCCGAAATTAGTTTCCTTCATGGGGTGACTGGGCTCAGACTTAGAGATAGAGTAAGGAGCTCATACATCTGGATAGAGCTCAGAGTAGAGCTGCTGCTCCTTTGCATCTAAAGGGGCCCGTTGAGGTGGTTTGGATGGTTTTTCATGCACACCCAAATGGTAAGAGACCCCGGAGTAGACCCAGAACATGCCAGAGAGATTATACATCTTGTCTGGCCTTGGAACGCCTCAGGGTTCCCCAGGAAGAGCTGGAAAATATTGCTGGGGAGAGGGATGTCTGGAATACTTTGCTTAGCCAGCTGCCTCCGCGACCCGTCCCCGGATAAGTGGACGAAAATGGATTGATGGATGTTAAATATTGTGTGAGTTAGCATGCTCATTAGTATCCCAGTTTTGAGCCATATCCTGGTTTTGACACAAAAAAGTACCTATTACCTATATTGAAGTACCTATTAAAGTGCCCATTGAGTGTATGTCAATAACAAAAAATTCAGTCTGCAGTGGCTAACATCGCATTACAGGTACTGATGTCAGTTATATGTGACATTGTCTAAGTTACATCTATGTGTGCAACACTCCTAGACTTCATAGTATAGTGTGAGCATGAGTACAATTAAGAAACAACACTATAATTGAAATCTGTTATAGTGTGTCCGATGCAAAGAGTTTTTTAACATAAATTAGGATCTGAAAGTTTTCAGTTGTTCTCAACAAAAACTGATGTGTCCTTGTCTGTCTCACTCATCCCTCTGGAACGAGCCTGAGGCCACACTTAACAGAGTGGTAGCTGCTTTCTGCATGAGTGTGTCTCGCTGGCCGGCAGAATAAAGCCTTTCTTCATGTCTCCTCATACCAACTCTCCAGCGAATATGTGTGTGACTCCCATTTTGTGTGTCCCCATTCTGCCCATCTCTCCCCTGCATGTGGGGTTATGCATGTGTGCATGTGTATGTGTGTGTCATTGTTCTTGTATTCTGGGAAAGTATGTCCCAGTTATTGTGTTTCCTGGTGTGTGTGTGAGTGTGCAAGGCTTGTGCGCCTGCACAACTCAGTGCATGTGTGCAGATATCTGTGTGCAATTATTCTGACGGTCAGGGCAATTGCCCCCCATCTCCCAACACAAAGAGAATATTGATATTAAGTGGCCTAACTGTGCCACCCAACGAGAGAGGAGGGGGTGGCAATCAGCTTTCTATGGAGGACGACTAGAGTGAATTGTCTGGCATTTTGTCGGTTGTGATGGAAGAGGAGGGAAAGGAAAGCAGAAAAGCCCTGAGGTTGCAGACTGGCTACTAAAGGATGGAAACTAAGATGTAGAAGAAGGAAATTAAGATGGGGAGAATAGGGTACAAGAGAAAGAGGAAATGTGGTGCATCAGTTTACAGCACAATTTTATCTCAACAAATCAACCAGATCCACGGTGCTCCTACACGGTGAAGCTACAGTATACCTGTTCATAGGCTCAAGTCGTACCCTTAAACGTAAAACATATTTAATAATTACTGTTATTTGCAGCTATTATTACAATATTTAGAAAAAAAATGGACATTTTAATTTGCTCAACAATAATGGGAACCCAGAGATTCACAGGAAAACCCTGTTATCCCTCCAGCTACCGTCAACAACAACAACAACAACAACAACAACAACAACAACAACAACAACACATTTCCATGTGACACCTCTTAATAGTTATCCAGAAAAATATCAGATTGCTCAAACCACAGACATACAGTATGCTACTAATAGGCTATACAACAAAAATAGTGGTAGGGTAACAAACAATGCTGGATGAAAATTTAATTCAAAATCGAATAAAAGGTGCATTTGTGTATATGAGTGTGTGATTTGGGCAGGCAATTGTGAGCACTCGGAATGAGAAGCAGGGTGGGTTTTTTGACATAGAGGAAAATGAGAAAAAAGCCCCGGACTGGTCCACCTCTTGTTCAATAGACGGATTAAGTTTCTTTCTCTTTACTCCCTCTCTCCAAAGAAACCCAGGGGGAGGGAGAGAGAAAGAAATAGAAGGAGAAAAAAAACTTCAAGTAAAAAAAACAACAAAGAAAAACGTAAAGAAATACAGACAGAAAGAAAGAGTCATATGATTAACAGTCACGTAATGCAAGCAATTACGCTTTTGGAAAAAAGCAAAAAGAAAGCAGTACATACAACATTTAAAAAGAAGATATGACAGAGCGCTGGTGTACATTACATAAACTGCAGTCATCAGCTAGCCTGTTAGCCTGACAAATGCCAGAGCTGAAATTTTGGAAGTTACTGACCGTCAACAGCCAATCACTTTTCTATGGGTACTATTTCGTACAGACAATCCCCCAAGGAAAAAGATTAAATTAAAGTTGATCTCCACAATCCCATGATATGTAATATTCACTTACACAATAATAACACATTTGGGAATTAGGCTATATATTGATGATAAGCGGTAAGATAAGATGGAAATTGTTTAGTTCCAATTCCAAGTGTTTTTATTACACGCTTTGCAACGCAAGACTTTAATAAACAGTAAACAGTTCTTCCCACACTGTTATCAAAATTGGCCACAAAATACATTGATGGCAGCCTACCAGTTTAATAGTGCCAACTAATTAAATTTTGTATTGCCCCAGTCCTCTCTTTCTTGCTCCTTGCCTCCCCCCTCTCTTTTTGAGGTAAGAAGAGGGTGGGGTTGCATTGATCAAAACAGGAAAACTTATATGGGTTTTTGGGCATGTGTAATATTTTTCAGAAGTCTGATTAGCTAGTGGGAGGTTTAGCCAGTGTGTGTGTGTGGTTTTGTGCTTAGAACGGTTGTAGAAAATCCAGTTAGCCAACTCTGCAGAGACTCCTACACATTTCTAAGGGTATGAGGAGGAGGAGGGAGGGATGGAGGGAGGGATGGAGGGAGGGATGGAGGGAGGGATGGAGGGAGGGAGGGAGGGAGGGATGGAGGTAAAAAGGAGAAAAACTGGAGTGGCATGGAGAAAAGAGTGGAGGTTTCCCGGTGGATTAGGGAGTCAAATGGATTGGAAGGACTGTTAAGAGTGTGAGAACCTGAGACGGACACACATACACACTTCCTGAAACTGTCGCCAGCTTTGTGCTGTGGTCAGATCAAGGTGAAAGGCTGTTGGGTCTAAGCCTCCAAAGAAACAGCTCCTCAACTGGCAGCAATGCCTGCTTCAAGTTGTCCAATTTAGTGTTCTGGTAGTCAACTTAGTGAAAATATCAAATGCACAATCTCTTATCTGGTTCTGGATTTCTACTTGTAGTGGTGCTGTCTTTTGCTTTGTCTTATCGGTGATTTTATGTTGATATGATATATTGTTATTTTTATGATTAAGTGCTCTTAAGAGTGTTTTAAGGCCACAATCATGATGCAGAAAACCACTCAGATTTCAAATCAGATAATCTAAACTGCTATAAACCTCAAAGAAAATGATATTAAAAGCAAAGTTTTTAAAATTTAAGTACATTTTTACTCTAATAAAAAACTGGTAGCACTCATGTTTTGCTAATAAGTGTTTTTATGGAACATTTGTGTGCACTGACTCTTGTCTATCAAGTAACAAATCAGTAACCTCAATCCCTTGAACCTGCACATCAAAAGGACTAAAATGTTGATCTTTTAATGCACTGATGCAATGTACCATTTCTTGCAACTCTCTGACAGATGAGGAGGAATTTAGATGAGGAATACTAAACCTTGCAAAAGTCCATCTGGACAAATCACCCTCACAAGCTCTCTAGCTCTTTTTCTTCCTCTCGTGCCATCTCTATCGCACGCCGTAACTCACTCTCAAATCAGTCGGTCTGGCCTTGCAGCACAAATGCTGTCAGACTACATCAGCTCTACCTCCATTAGCGAGCTACAATAAAATATCCCTGCATCGTTCCCTCTCCACCAGCTATTACAGCTAAATCCTCCATTTCTCTCCATCTTTCTGCAGAAACTATACTATTCCCTTTTGCGTCCGCCTCTCTACTGAAACATGATCCCTCTATTTTTCCTCCTCGCGCTCAAATTATTAACTGCATCCATACATTAGAGCCAATTACATGCTCTCTCGCTCTCTACAGCGTAAGAAAAGTGCATCGTTTCAGTTCACAATCACGTAGCAATTACATGATCGCTCCATCTCCCTCTCCTTACACCAGCTCACCGCCTATTTTCTATTTTATTCTCTAAGCGCAGCATTGTTTTCTTGTTGCTGCTTCTCTCTTCTCCACTTTTACTGATTAGATTTCTTCTGAAGCAACATTTTCTACTTTCTGGCTCAGTAATGCGCACATGATAAATGTGTTCATAGACAAATTCACACCACAACACACACACTCTCTCTGGCTGTGTGCCTGCCTCTTCACTCCTCTCACAGGCTTGTGAGAGAGACAGGCGTTGGCCATGAATAGATGAACTGAACAGACCGCGATGCTCTCCTCCCTAATCTCTGAAAAGACAGTTAAGAAAGGGGCACCCTTCTCTCACACTCTCTCCCTCTTTCATTCATTTGTTCGTTTATCCGTGTCCGTCCATCGTTCAGTTGGGAGGACCGGACAAAGCCGTTAATGGCATTCCCCTTCACGTTCACTTCCCCTCCTCCTCTCCTCCTATCTTCTTTCCCCTGTATTCATCTCTTATTTTCCTTGCCTCCCATTTACTCCTGGCAATTACGCTGACATGCACTTGTCCTCCTCCTCCACTTTCTCTTCCAACATCAGCATTCATTGACTTCCCCTACTTTTTCATCCTGTCATTTCATGTTTGACAGAAACTATTTAGCAACATGCTCTGTCTCTCCTCTGTTCTCTTCTTCATGTCTTAAACCCAGTGCACCTTTTCTCCACTGTCCTTATGCCTTGGTTTCTTTTCAATCACCCAGCTTCTATTTTATCTCATCATGCTCCTAAATGCTCCTTTTCTAACTTATTTACCATTCATCCGCTAAGAGATCTTAGTACAACCTCTAAACCTGCATTTTAACCATTATTTTTTTCTTTCCCAAAAACTCTCAATCCGGCAGACTTGTTGCTTTAGCGTTGTCTCTTTTGTCACAATTTGCCTCTGTTTTTTTCTTTATCACTTATCTGCTTATCAATCCCATCAATTGGAACCTTATTTCCTTTTCTTTCTCGAACATACAAACCATACAAGCCATTATTTACTCAGTTTTCCCCTACGAGATTTAAGTCTGAAAATAATCACTAAGAAATATTTAGGCCTGGTAAGATATTTACCATCCCTATCAACAACTATTTAGATGATAACATGGTCAACTGCATCTCTAAACTCCTTAACCTTGTTAACAACCAAATCTCAGCTTTATAGATATAAAATCAGGTATGACTCTCTGACAATTAATCAAAATGTTATTGAAATTGCAATAACACAATATTACGCAATATTTACCATATACATACCATTTGAAATTAAATATTGTCGTGCAGCAGAGATGTCCTGGCCTACACATCATATTCTACTGACTTAAGAAAACATCTTTGTTTGGTACAGATCCCTGCAGAAATCACATCATAATCATTTTATATTTTTCAGTGAAAATGAGAATAATGATATATTATTTATATAATATTGCAAATCATTTCGTCAACAGTTAAAATAAATAGCTTGGTTCCATGTGGAAAATGTCAAATTAACTGCTTCTAGTAGCCACTACCACAACTTCAATGTTAATTGTCAGGATGGATATGTCACTTGCTGACTGAATAAGGCAAAACAAAACATAACATCTTCCCTTTCCCGACAAAAAAATCATCTAACATGTACACAATGTCTGGTTGAATGAATGAAGACAAACAAAATGGCTAGGATAGTTTAGGTTAGAAGAAAGTCTAAAGAGAAGTGCATTCATCCAATCAGGGGTAGAAAAGTTAATGTTATTATCTAAGTTAAGAAGAGAACTGTCAATCATCTTTGATACAGTTTGAAATTACTAGAAATGATATCTTTCTCCAGTTAAATCATGTCTGCCTTTGCCAGACAACAATGAACAAAGCAAAAATTGTGGGTTGACTTTTCAAGGCTGCTGTATGTCTTCACTTCATATTAACAACAATGGAAGCCTGTCTTTTCATTAGTGTGGGTGGAGACATTATATCCTTCACGTACATCACGTCTGTCCATGATTACATGGCTTTGACTGCAAACATCACAGATTTTGCAGACTTTCCATTACACTCTTATAGATAACACTTGAGAGCAATGTGTATTTTTCTCAAAGAACGACTTGGCTACCACTACGAGTCTCCTATTTCCTCTTTCCCTTTTATTACCAGTCTCTTCCCTCCTCCTCTCCCTCGGTGTAGTCCAGAACATGCAGTCATCATCCAATTTCCCTCTCGTCCCCTGCCTGTCTGTCTCCCTCCATTCCTCTCCTTCCTTCTCTGCCTATTTAACTACCATGGCAACAGGTGATGTGGTGGCTTCACACAGGACCATGTCTCATTGAGGATAACAGGGCAAAGCACATGCATGTGCGCAGACACACATACGCACCCACAAACACATTGTGATAGGAGTCCTTTAGTGGGTGAAACCATCCAAAAAGTATAGCAAACAAGCTTGCACAATGAGCAACACAGAGGAAGTGTGAAAGTGAGAGTAAAAGAAAGTGAGAGGCGTAGAAAGAGAGGGTCAAATGAAATGATAGAGATGTAGATGGGGAGCCAAGAGTGTGACAATGGAGCTGAATCAGATAGCACCC
Organism: Helicolenus hilgendorfi; assembly: GCA_916700815.1. Classification (NCBI taxonomy): domain Eukaryota; kingdom Metazoa; phylum Chordata; class Actinopteri; order Perciformes; family Sebastidae; genus Helicolenus; species Helicolenus hilgendorfi. The sequence goes on along the minus strand of CAKALG010026941.1, from coordinate 7,995 downwards.
ACACAAATCCTCACACCATCCAAGCCGCCTGTGCATCCATCTGCTTACCACTTACATATACGCTCTGTTACAGTCAGACGAAAACCTGCTATTTCCAGCAGTTGAGGGATCAAAGAATTAGTATTTTCCAAACTGATGAATTCGGAGAAACCATTAAATTTGAAACTCTAAAATATATAACTTAATAAAAACATTCTTTAAAAAAAACGGTTCATGTTAGTTTGCAAAGCACCTTCATTCACATGATGAAGTAACTAATTCCCTGGTCAATATGCTTCCTCCCTGCAAATATGCCATCTCCTCCATTAATATGCTGTCTGTTTTAGTATATAATGTATCTCCAGTGTCTATAACAGTTGAGGAGGGAAAATAGTACATACTGCTTCTTTGCCCATTGTGTTTACTCAACCTCTTTCATCTGTTAATGAAATTAATAATCACAAAATTCACAATAATAATGGTAATATAGACGCGGTCATGTTGATGCAAAGTAGATGCATAAATGTTCAAGAGAGTGTCTGTATACAGTGTAGATTCAAGGTGATTAATGTGCATTATTAGGTTGACTTGGACTAATTGGGTGAGTGACAGAGTGAGTGGACTCTTTCTCTCTAGCAGGACTAGACAGGAAACGGATGTACACAAGCAGAAGTGAACCACATGCAGTAGAGCAACTCACTGCCTGCAAACCAGGTAATATTTCCACTTTACCAAACTATGGAGAACTGCTTGAAACATGCACATAAAGCAGAATAGTATTACTTGCAGACCATGCAGAATGCCAGTTGTTGTCTGAGACAGCAATATAAGCAACAATATATTCTAAAATAAAAATGAAACATGCCTGTAATGCAGTCCAACTACTCTTTGTCGGCACTGATTTGAACGGTATAATAATCCATGTGACTGTGTGCATTTATATGCGAGCTATTTTGGGAGAGTTGAGAGTTGTATGCGTATCGATAAGTGCACAATTAGTAGCACTAGAGCTCTTAATGCTGATGCCGGTCCTGAACTGCAGTATGCTGAAAATGTTAGAGCCGCCTTGTGTTGAGTGGCTTTGCGTGAGAAGGGGATCAATGATGTGTGTGTGTTTTTGTGTATGTTAGTGTTAAGTTGGGCTTAACAGCGAGGGTTAAACATCTCTCACTAGACATACACACACACACACACAGACACAGTTCCCAGGCTGGGTCATGGGTTCAGATTAAGACCATAAGACATGGATAACCTATATTTATGTGTTTCATCAGAGCTGAACACCGCAGGGCTCCACATACTATACACAAGTATATTATGATCTATACTACACGTCACACAGACGTAGCAAGGGGTGCATGGAGGATACAGAACAACCCAAGTTAGATGTGACACAAACATCTGGAAGGACTGGAAGGAGGGACCGACAGATGGATTACATAAATATAAAAAGAAAGCAGGGAGAAAGATGGACCTCCACTGTCATCAATACATCACTGATATTAGGATGGAGAGGAGGTTGGATGGAGGGACAGAATTACAAAGGGTTGAACAGCTGCATGAATGGACAGCTAATGTAGACCAAAGCCCTTGGCAAACTCCATGCTATACTTTAGTGCTGAAACAATTAGTCGATGATTAGTCAAATATATCAACAATAATTCAAACAATAATTCCAGACGGCAACATTTGTTGATCGTCCTACATCTTTTGGGTCCGTATTCCACACCGTTGCTATCTAATATAAGACAAAATGCCAAAAAGATATTTGGAAATATTAATAAGTTAAACCGGCAGTAGGCAGTATATTTTTGGCATCATTAGGCAAAAATTCCATAATAACCTTTCAGCATATTGTAATTCAAGTGCTCTGAGAGAAAACTAGACTTCTGCACCTCCTCATGGCTCTGTTTTCAGGCTTTAAAAAATCCAGCCCGTGACGGGTGACTTTGACCAATCATAGGTCATTTCAGAGAGAGAGCGTTCCTATTGGCTGTTCATTCAATGGAGGCAGTAAATCACTCACGAACTTCGATCAAACAGTCAAACTAGGCAGCGCTGATCAAATATGAATTAATATTCAGTGACTTTAATGCCTATTTGTTGCCTCAAATGTGTTCAGAAACATCTTACTGTACTGTTTAGCTGTAAAATGAGAAAGTTTGCTCTGGCTGGTGGGCGGTGCTAGGTACTTCCTCAACTGATCTCAACATGGCTGCCGGGTCACAAACTTTATTATTTTACAGCTAAACAGTACATTACAAGATGTTTCTGAAAACATTTGAAGTGAGAAATAGGCATTACAGTAACATAATATTGATTCATATTTGATCAGCGCTGCCTAGTTTGACTGTTTGATTGGAGTTTGCAAGTGATTGTCAACTGCTCAGAGACGGCAAGGCTCCAGCTCGGCTCTGATTGGTTGTTTTCCTCCAGTCTGTTAAACTTTGCAGATGCCATTAGGAGCACTGGAGGACACCGGAACACACTTTCTTTAATCATATTTGCTCCAATTCTACCCACTGCAGCTTTAAGTCATTTATCAACCAAAAAGGTCAAACATTCACTGGAACTAGCTTCTCAAATGTCAGCACCTGCTGCTGCTGCTGCTGCTGCTTTTTCCCTGTTTTATATCACTGTAATTAAAATATCCTTTTTGATTTTGGTCGGTTGGTTGAACACAATAAGGAATTTGAAGATGTCACCTTCGGCTCTAGGGGAGAGTGATGGGCATTTTTTATTATTGTTTGACATTTTTACAGTTTTACCGATTAACCTATTAACTGGGGAACTAATGGACACATTAGTAGCCTAAATAATTGTTAGTTGGATGTATTATAGATGACAAAACAAGCTGAAAAAGAAGGAAATGTTATGTTTGGTTTGTTTGTTTGACACGCCACAGTTACATCTGAAACATGCTGGTGATGCACACAAGTTTATATTGTCCCAGCACACTAAGAAGGATGTTATTGGATCTGGGAATACAAACCACATACACCAGTGCTTCATATGTTCATGGATACCTGTGGTAGTATATGTACAGTGGGCTCCAGAGCAATATTTGAGCAATGCAAAATCTCTCCAATCTTTCTTAAAATCTCTCTTTACTTGGCATTGTGAGGCTGGATAAGCATTGGTAGCAGCTATGCTGATGGGAACATTCTGCCAAAAAAGCAGCACCAGGCAGTGCCTTTGTTCTGTACATAAATAAATGATTGCTTCATTTGGGCTGGCAGCTTCAATAGACTCCGTCGGAATAAGCAGGATAATCAAAAGTTCAACTGAACTAAACAGGAACTTTTAAACTGAATGAGGACCTGTCTGTCTCTGCCAGAGTGAATAGGGTAATCAGCCTCTTCAGATGCACTGAACACACACACATATAAAACACAGCACAAACACAACCAAGCCATCACACACTCACAAAAAACACACCTCTATAAAACCTCATTCTCCCTTTCGTATTCACACACACACAAAGAAAAAAACACAACAGACCACGCTTAAGCACCACAAGGTTCGAACTCTTCAGATTTGGCACACACAAACTCTCTCTGTTGTGGGGACCTGGTGGCCCCACGGTGGCCCTACTTGAACAGAGCAGTCTTATTTTGAAGGACAGGACCCCATACTGAGGGAAACACAAACACCGGAGACAGTAGGGTCTAAAGACTTTACACAACCTGTCACTCTGTCAGTATTTCCCTGTGCTCAGTCTGTGACATTCTGTTTCTCTTCAACTGCCCCATTTTCTTCTGTCACCTCCTCCCTCCTGTTGTTTTTGTGATTTCCGCTGATTAATCTATTTACCTCTGCAACTTATAAATACCAGCAAAGTCTTCACTTTCCTAACCACCAGTTCAATTCATTAAATTATTCTATCAGTATTATTAATGAGCTCAAATCTTTCCAAAAAAGCACAGAAAATGTATGTCATTGTTGGCATGTGTATTACTCAGTGCTCCTTTGTGGAGTAGGAGGAGTTATAAAACAAGGGTGGTCTTGTGGGATAAGAAAAGCTCTCTTTTCACAGCGATTAAGTATGCAACTGCCTGCCTGTCACTTTATCATATTCCATTGTTATTTTTTGATCTTTGACTTGGGGCCCACAACAGGGCACATGACTGCAGTAACGTGTCTTAATGACCAAACCAAATAACCAAATAGAAAGTACATATTGTATTATATTAACATATTATCCTGGAAGGCATTTTCAAGAGGCCCACATGGCATCACTAAAGAGAAATATCAGATGGCAAACCACATAAGAGATTGTGATTAAGTGTCGAACTCCATGCAATCCAACTACAATTCATACTATTGTTAGCAAGCTTATTTGCCCACTCGCATGTTGATAAGAGTATTAAATACTTGACAAATCTAATCATAATATTGTTAGCTATTTTTAAAAAGGAATTCATAAGCTTTTTTTCCCAAAAAACAACTATTAGGGAAAAACCTGAAGAGAGAAAGATAAGCACCAACCCCGGTTTTGGTCAAATCTGTTTTCAATCTTTAATAATTTCGAAGGGTCATCATTAGTGTTGTCAAAAATATCGAAGTATGCACATCGATACTGAATATTTGAAAAGGTTTCTATACTCATTTTCCACAGTATCGATACACGTGTACCAGCTGCTCTTTCTGCTCTCTTCTCTCTGACAGCGAGTTGACACACACACACCGCTATTTATCTTAAAATCTAAAATTGATGCCTTATTTTTCCCTGTGGTATCGAAAATGGTATCAAATATCTATATTTTCAAGGTATTGTATCAAAGTTAGAAATTCCAGTATCGTGAAACACTAGTCATCGTATTCTTCCAATGTATATTTGCATCACATTACTGTCAAACGGCTAGTTGTGTGCAGGTCTTTCAGGATAAGAAAGAGAAGAATGCACACCAGTGTGTGAGAGGAAAAATAGTCCCACACTTGTAGCCACAATGCAAAAAAGGGATTTAATAATTTACCGACGTTTTGACATGGCAGTCTTCTTCAGGGTCCAATGGTAAAGGATTAAATCCTTTTTTGCATCGTGGCTACGACTGTGAGACTATTTTTCTTCATACTTGCATGTAAACAGAACCTTGTCTGCTGATTGGGGATACCTGGCTATTGGTATTGGGGTTTTTGCCAGCTTTCTGTAACTTGATTTCTTAAACGCATGTAAAGAACAAACCTGGTTTCATTACTCGAGGAAGAGAAACACAGTGAATATAGCTTTCTGTTGGATAAGCCTTTTTTCCTGGCCATGTATAGAGTCTTGGCTTGAGTTTTTGTCACAGCAGTGTGGTAGAATGAAACAAAACATAATTACATGTGGCGGTGCATCGCTGTTAATTCAAAATGTGACACATACACTAAAATAAATAAGTATAAATAAGCTGGTTTCCGTAGCTGAACAGTAGACTGTAAATTTGAGATTCATGCACATATTAAGGAAAATCTGTGTGACCTGTTATTATACAGCCGGTTCTCTCACTGCGATGTCAGTCTAAATGCTGCATTAACTACAGAAAGAAGAAAAAACTCCTTAGACTGCAGCGTCTTAGATCATTAATATACTTAGACTGTCAGTATTGCTTTTAAAAACGTGGGAGTCAGTAGGAAAGAAACTTGATTTCCCATCAGCTGCATGCAAAGGTGGGTTTCATAGTCATCAGGTTTTTGCAGTGCATGCAAATGAACTAACAAATGCCTTGCCTCCACTTGATTTCTCCCAATAACCTGGTCTTGCAGTGGGCATGTAAATATAGTGACTGGCAGCTCTAGCTCCCTTCATTCAGGGCTAGGGTTGCTGTCTATTTGCTTTATAAACAGAGTGCTCTATTGTAGTTCAAATGAGCCTTTCTCTAACTGACCGTTAGACCAGGGGCTCTCTAATCTCTCTCTCCAGGATCCAAATGACAAAGGATTGTGCTGGAATTGTCCGGACGAACTCAATGAGGTATATTGTCAGCACAGAATATCCTTCTGCTGTGTAGTTTTCTTAACCATTACAAAACACAGTCTCAATAATTATTTACCACAGAGTTGAATCAGCAGCTCTCTGACATGTTAACCTTCATAAACTACAGAGTTCCTGTTTTTGTCAATAAGAGAGAATATATTTCAGAGAACTAAGTGTCTCTTGTTATTCACACTCTATCTCACCTAAATTACCCCAAAATAAAACTACAGTGCAGAGACCAAATATCCCCTAATTAACTCAAGGGGAAACTCCCTGGCCAAGCAGACATCTGGCTCTGGAGGCCTCGGGCCGGACAACTCTTGCACGATGCGTGCCAATTTATTTATTTATTCATATATTTAACAAAGGATAATAATGGGCATGATGAGCTGTTCTCTGTTTCATAATTGTCTTGAGTTTTGTTTAAAGACACGGCGCACCCATAAAAACAACCCCTATTTTGTGCCATCTTTCTTTGTCTGTCACTGCACCAGAACCTCTATACACAAATAAGCTGACTTTTTTTAAATTAATTTGCATCATTAACAAATTATATGTCAAGTGTGTTTCTTCAAAACATGCTGACATACAGTTTCTTAGGAAGCATAAGAACCGTATGTCTTTCTAGTATAAACTTTTGAATATGTAATTTTAGGGGGGAAAATGCTTTAGAAAATAATCTTCACTTTTAAGAAGGTCTCGACATTAGGCTCAAGCCATGTGATCAGTTCTTGTCTCTTGGCGCAGACACACAATCCCAATGATGTCATATGTCTAAATCTCTGTGTCTAACACGCAGAAAGCTCGAATTATGTGACAACCTACAGCACATCCTCTGGGAACCATAACATGCAGCGGCAGATGGACAGTACAGGCCATATTCCTACGTGACATGCAGGCACAAAAGCATGCAAGCACACACATGCACACACACACAGCCGAGGAAATAATTTCACTGGTCATACAATCTCCCATTCTAATTTCATCTCCCGTCTCTTCCTCTTTCCCCTCTTATGTTTCAGTCTCTCTCACCCTCTTCCCTCAGGTTTAATTGACTATTGTGGCAGATGGGGTGGCGGTTGGTCTGTGGGAATCAATGTCTTCATTGTGGGACTGAGAGAGGGATTAGCAGCTAGTTAGCACTAGTGAGAGATGACAGCTGGCACCGTTAACATCCCCTGTCACTCATACACACACACACACACACACACACACCGACAGGAAGTACTAGTGTATGGTTAACCCTTAGCTAGGCTTAGCAATTACACACAAGAAAAATACGGCTCTGTACCTTGAGCCTGTCACTCAAACACTGAATAAATGAGGCCTAGTATGTTAATCGTGCACACACACTCTGGGATAATCCATTTTTGGCTTAACTTGACATCTAAAAGGAAGAAAGAGAAAAGGCAGTATTTCCAATGTCAGCCAAAACTGAGGACTCACCGAGGGCACATCGCCACACTATTCAAAATAGAGCGTTTCATGTTTTAAATCCAGGGCTCAAATATGTCTCAACGTATAACTTGAAGACAACTCACAACAAAAATAAAAGTAACATGACAGCTCACTAGTATTTGTAAGAAAGCCAAGACGCGAAAGCTTTGCCACAGAGGCAGAACAAAAATCCATCATGTTATATATGACCCAAAAAGTGACTACAACAGCTGCTGACAATGGCTCCAATTTCGTTGAGGCATCTCAAATACGTCACGCTGATTTGGCAGCAGTTGTTTATTTTACATTTTGTTACAACTAGCCCAATTCCCAGCCACACACAGACACACACACACAATCTCAACTGCCACTTGGTATAAGACTTCTGTATTTTACCAAAAGCAATCCTCCCTAGTAGGGCATCTTTAAAACGAGAACTGGCTCCATCATCAGTCTGATCATATGCAAGAAATAAAGCTATAAATTGTCACACTAATCAAACACCACAGTTAAATAGAGTTCGACACTGTCACAGACCAAAATTATTTATCATTAACGGTCAAACAAATGTCAAAATCAATTGAATGACACATTTCCTGTTGATTGGTACAACATGCTATATA
>CAKALG010026930.1:0-12384 GCA_916700815.1 Helicolenus hilgendorfi | reverse complement strand
CCCCAACGTTTACCAGGTGAAAAAAAGATTTGATTTTTTTTTAACCTGTTTTCACGGATAGAAAAATGAAATGAAAGAGCTTAGAAAGATTATCACAGCAGAGAAAACAATTTAGATCAGACTTTGAAAATGGATCACCAGAATTTCTTTTCCTACTCCCTTCTCAGGGATTCCATAAAAGCCCATATCGCCAGTGTATGTTTTTTATGAAAATACTAGATACTGTAATATGAAATATTTAGAGATCCATAAAGTAAAAAGTTATTTTGGGCCCGATGGCGTCACGTGACGGACACAGAAGTTGTAGTACCAGCGTTTGGCCACTACGTAAAGTATGCTTCAAAGCCCGGCTCTACCTCGGAGCTTGGGTTGGACATGATAGAGATATTAATCTCACTGTGTCAGGAGCTCTCTGTCATACCTGACTTCTACTTTGTCTTTCTATTCAGTCAGCAGTTATCTCTCTATTCAACCACATCACCCCACTCCTCTCAATCTCTCAGGATGCACTTTTCCTCCTCCTCTTCCTCCCACTCAGTCTGCACATGCCATTGCTCTCCTTTATTTCTCCCTTTTTCCTCATTCCACATCCCTCCAGGCTCCTCCCACTCATTTTACAGCTGTCAAACACTCTTCTCTTCCTTTTCCATTCTTCTCTTCTTTTCCTCCCACTCTGTCATCCAAGGTGCCATTGTTCATTTGCTCATTTTTATCTTCTCTTTCACTTCATTTACCAAACTATCATTGCTCTCTCTCCCTCGGTGTGTGTGTGTGTGTGTGTGTGTGTGTGTTTTCTTGTACAGCTATCTTTGTGAGGACCAATTTGAGTTTTAGACCTTCAGAGTGAGAACATTTTGTCCGGTCCTCGCTTTGGGACGGACCTTCAAAGGCCTGTTTGAGGGTTCAGATTAGAATTAGGTTTAGGTACGGGTTAGAGTAAGAGTTGGGGTCAGGCAGTTAGTTGTGGGTTTCCTGTCCGTTCGTGGCAGATTGTTGTGACCCATGTTCACATTTCCATTCAGTCATTATCTTTTCTTACCCCTCGCATGGCGTTTGAACTCTGGTTTAAATTGTAGATATTGATGGAGTGTTCTCTTTCTGATCTTCAGTAGATACTGTTGATGGCTGTAGACCATCATAGGTTGAGTTCATTTAGTCTACTTACTGTAATCCAGAGAGTGACACAACACAGTCTCACATCTTACTTATGATTTTCCAAAGACAACCACATACAACTTAACACAAAGACATGATGTGGTTTGTTTGTTAGTTTATATTCTTAGCCTGACTACCAGCATGGCTCTAGGGACGGCAGTGTCTGTCGGTCGTTCACCACTTTGGTTCAGACTAAAATATCTCAACAACAATTGGATGGATTTCCATTCAGTTTGCCCTGAAATTCCCTCCTGAGGCTGAGACCTAATGACTTTGGTGACCCCATAAAGGTACATCTCAAAGATCTCCATTTTGTTCTCTTTGGGGGCACCTATGGTGATAAACAGTAAGTGTAGGTGTGTTTTTGGATCGCACTTCTCAGAGATCCAAATGATCCATACTTGACTTCTGTGTATTGATATAATATTGCCATGCATAATATGGCGATACTGTATCAATATTTTCCCCCAGCCTTAGTTACTACCAACGGGCTTATGTTGGACAGACATAAACATTCTAAATGGGTCACTTTGGATTTCATGTTGCAATGTTTGTTAGTGCAGTAGCTGACAGGAAGTCATGTTGGACCTAAAAGTTGCCAGAATGGGAACTTTGGTCTTAGAGCAACAGAATGGCAACTTTGGTCCAACTTGGAATAGTCGATAATAGTCTATAATAGTCTATAATTGGTCTATAATTGGTCTATAATTATAGTATGATGTACTGGTACTCACTGCAGTAATCTTTTTTCATTTCTAGTTTAGTCTCAGTAATAATAATCATGTTGTTGAATATGAGGGCTGACTGCGTTTGGTGGCTAAACATAGCAAGCATTTCCACAGCATTATGAAATGTGTTGGTAATATTTGTGAGATCTATTCATAGGATTCTAACGTCCTTGTGCTATAATGACTTATGGAAGTCTGTAAAGCGCTTTCCATCTTCAAAGAGGTTTGTGCAAAATGTATTTGTGTCTTTAAATGTGAACGAATCGCCCACTGCTGGGACAATTAGAGCTACTGTAGAGCAGCTCCTCTTCTGTATGTGGGCATGTAGATCTCGCTCTAGCCTCTGGTGAGTCATTCACATTCTGATTAAATATGGTTTTAGAAAGAACTGGAGAGGTTTGAGGTTCAGGATGTGATAAGTACTTTTCTTTAGCCTATTTCCACATACAGTATAAAGTGTAACCTGCATTTCCAATGTCTTTAGTCATTTCTTTGTTGTTTCCTATCAGGGCTGCTCCCTCTTAGTCCATTGGTCGACTAATTGGTCGTTTTGGTCTTAGTCCAAAGACTAAGGTTTATTTAGTCATTTCTTATGCTTTTTGTTCATGCTGAATGACTCATTTCCAAGAAACTTATGAGCACAAATATGGTAACAAATAAGATTTAAAGTGAAGCTTTTGTGTGATTCTTTGTGGAGAAACTCAGTTTTACAGATGTTGATTAAATCTACTCATCGATTAGTCGACAAAGACTGTCTTTGGTGGAGGACAGCCCTAGGTCATATACTGAGAGAGTGCTGTGCACTGCATATATATGGTGTTGAGTGGGTGGCTGCAGCAGGGAACACAGTTCCTCTGGTTTCTATGGGTTAATGGTTCATAGAAACGCTTTCCTCCTCCGTCAATCATTTTGTGATAATGTGGTGATGAAGCCAATTTTGGATCTTAGCCATAGTTCAAGAACCAGATGATAACCTGATGACTTTTTGGAGTGAGGAGCTAATGCAGTACGTAGACCACAGTATAGACTGCATCAATTGATTCAAATATTGAATCGCGATTAATCTATTATTCATTTATGTGTTCAAAATGTACTGTAAAGGGAGATTTGTCAAGTATTTAATACTCTTATCAACATGGGAGTGGACAAATATGCTGCTTTATGCAAATGTATGTATATATTTATTATTGGAAATCAATTAACAACACAAAAAATGACAGATATTGATCCAGAAACCCTCACAGGTACTGCATTTAGCATACAACACTATGCTCCAATCATAACATGGCAAACTGCAGCCCAACAGGCAACAACAGCTGTCAGTGTGTCAGTGTGCTGACTTGACTATGACTTGCCCCAAACTGCATGTGATTATCATAAAGTGGGCATGTCTGTAAAGGGGAGACTCGTGGGTACCCATAGAACCCATTACATTCACTGATCTGGAGGTCAGAGGTCAGTCCAGTACAGTTTTTCCTCGCCAAAATTTAGCACAAGTTCAGAGCGTTATTTAGCCTCCTTCCCAACAAGCTAGTACGACACGCTTCATTTAAAATGCAAGTTGCGTTAATGCGTTAAAGAAATTAGTGGCGTTAAAACAAATTTGCGTCGACGCGTAATTGTTCTGTTAACTTTGACAGTTCATAGTGTCACTTTAGAGTTCTTTGTGCATACTCCAGAGTTTTATAGAGAGCTCCAAGGATGATATTTTTTTGTATGCCAACCAGGAAGTTAGCGTCGCACTTTGTTCCCCCGACAAAAAGCCAATGGGTTTGGGTTTTGGATTATTGCAGAAAATCAGCTCTGTGGTAAACACATGTTTATGATACTTTCACATTTTGATCAGCAAGATAATCTTCACAAATGAACACCACTTTTATGATTTTTAAAGTGTAAATACAATCACCAGAAGTAAAAGGCTAACATTAGGCTAGAAACAAACTACACAACAGTCGCATGAGAGCGAGTATACACAACGAGGCTGTAAAGGAAGACGAGACGGCGTGATGACGTTTAGTAGCATCATTTAGCCACCGGCTTTTTAAAGACACGTAAAAGCTTTAAAATTCACGAGTGGGCTATTTATTGACGTATTTAATATTGCAAAACAAAACGTTAACAAGTGACATTGAGCTCCAGACGAGGGAACAGGAAGTGCTGAAATGCTAACTCATTTCTGAGTTTTAGGACTCATTCCTGTAGCTCTCTATTGCCCTCTCTGTCTCTCATTCATTCACTCGTATACACCGTGCCAGCCCCCCTTACCGTGTGCTACTTTCTATAAGCATGAGGAGGTAGAGGGACGGACATACGAAAAGAGAAACAAGCTCTAAAAATACCTCCCTCCTGTCCTCCTTCGCCGTCATTAACTGTGTGTGTCCTGACCTGTTTTTTTTTTTCTAACTGCTCCACTGGTATATTAAGCCAGCGTGCACACAGCTCCCTACTACACTGGTGCCTTATACTGCTGCTGCTGCTGCTGCTGCTGTTGCTGCCACATCATCTCAGCTCTCCAGCCTCGCTTCTTCTCTCATTTTCTTTTTCTCTCTTATACAGTGGAGAGCGCTATTAAACCCACTCACTTACACTCCAACATCCTCATACTGTAGTTCACTTTCTGGGAGTACTCTTGAGGACACTTCACACTCCCGGGCTTTCTTCGCTGCTGTATATCTGAGATACACACACACACCTTCTCTTCTTATGTGCGCATCTTTCCACACACCCACCTGCATCAACAGTAAAACGTACTCACTCACAGCACTGATCACTATTTCCTAATCACTGCTAAAAGCAATTCACCTCTTCACCAACACCAGCCTAAAGCCAAGCGCTCACACACACACAATGCACCACTCACCCACTTAAAGCAACACACACACACACGCATCTCCCACTGTTGCCTGCAAACTATGCAACAATGCTGATTCCAAGGCAGAGGATTAAGATTGCGTTGCGTCTGTGGATGCCTGTTCTGATGCTCAGGATTGTAGTTGCTCACACTCTGGTAATGTATGAAACATAAACTCCATTTAACCACTTTGAGTAACAAAACAATACACTCTGACTTTATTATCTTTATCCTGGAGGAGCTGCGTTACTGCAGGGATCCCCTGTTAGTTACATGTGAGCTGTTGATACATGTCTCTGAACTGGTTATATACATGTTTCTGAACTGGTTATATACATGTTTCTGAACTGGTTATATACATGTTTCTGAACTGGTTAGTTAAATGTTTCTGAACTGGTTGTATACATGTTTCTGAACTGGTTAGTTAAATGTCTCTGAACTGGTTGCAGAAGTGCTTTCATTCAAAAGACTGCAGGAGAGTTTTCGTCACCTCCTGCACAATACCATTGAATTGAATTTTCAGATGACCTTTGTGCTTCAATCAGGGACTATAATTAATTGAATTAAACCTCATCTTTGAAAGAAGAACCACATATCACTCTCTTTCTTTCTACTTAGAAAATTGTATCTCATTGCATGTCAGTAAAATCCCATCCGTCCCTCTCTGAACTGTTTTCTTAATTATCATTTCTTTTATTAACACTTGTTGTTTTTCTCTACAGTCTTGTACCTTCGATTGTCTTAACTCTGTCAGGTTGTAATGGTCGTGACCTAAGAATGTAACCTTATTCTTTGATTCTACAACTGAGAGTCATCATAAGATAACCTTTGAATATCATAAAACAGACGTTGATGTCAACAGTTGGCAGGATGCCGCTGCATCTCAGAGTTTGTGTATTATTTATAGCTGTGTCTTTATGTTTTATGTACAAAATATCCAAACATTGAAACAAACTCAACTGTTATGGGTTTACAGCCAGTTGAGTAGTTTTGTTCATTGCTTCTTCTTTTTTCCATGAATTTGTTCCACATAGTGTTTATTGTGTGTGTTTATTGTGTGTGTTTGTTGTGTGTGTTTGTTGTGTAGATCCAGGGCTCCATCAGTCCCCATGCCATCATCATTTTGCCAAACAGCGCTGGAACAGAGGTTCTGGTTTGCTATGAAGACGAGGGCGTTTATATTGACACCTACGGCCGCATCACCAAGGATACAGTGCTGCAGTGGGGGGAGATGCCTGCATCGGTCGGTGAGTTTCACTCACACACACACATCACTTCAACAGTTGGATCACACTGTAAAAGGTAGAATATGCAGGAATGTTGTGCAGGATAAATTGATACCCAAAACAATCCGTCTCATTCATCCCTTCTGAGCCGCTAGAAGTGAGGTGGTGGTGTCTGTGTCTACAGAGAGCCTGCAGCCCTCTGCCTGGACTTTCTCTTACTCCTTATTTTGCTGTGTTCAGGACTCGTCTGCCAATAAGCAGGGTCTGCAGCCCGTTCAGGTCGTCAAATACCGCCGCTTTGTCGCGCCCCTCGAGGTCTAAAGGGCTTTTCAGACACTCTGCCTGCGTACTCGCTTGTATCTGCGGAGTCTGACTGCGCTCCTCGTGTGAATACACAGGCAGACAAGAACTCCGTTTTAGTGCATTTCAACAGAATTGTAACGGAATTGCGTTGCTGGGCAACAGGTTGGGTCCATATTGACCTCCTATCAGCTGGTGTCATTCACATACACTACAAACGGAAATAAACTGGGACACATTTAGAATGTTTACGTTTAAAACTGTAAAACTGGTCTAAATATTGGACATTTGTGACATCACAAAATCACGGAAATCCTGATGGCTTGCACGTTTCTGAATACGGGCTGTGTGTATTTCTCCACGGATTGAGCGTTTTGATACTTCACAGTATTAATATAGCACTTAAAACTACTTTATGATATAGAAGACATGAAAATCTCACTTTTAGTGACTACTGTCTGACTCTAGATCAGCAGCTGTCCTGAGCACTGAGAACACACCCTGAACCAGATTCACCGAAGACATATATGGGACAGGGTGGGCTAAAAATAAGACGGTGTGTGTGTGTGTGTGTGTGTGTGTGTGTGTGTGTGTGTGTGTGTGTGTGTGTGTGTGTGTGTGGCTCCAGTAGTCATTATTCTAGCATAAGGACTGTCTGTAGGGAATATATTTACTCATACTGTATTCACACACACAACTCTCCTACTTCCTACAGTTTATAGCTCTCTTTAATGTATTACTGTCTCCTCATATCCATGTCCGCTGCGTCTCTCTGTCTCCAGCCTACCTTCAGTCCAACCAAGTGATGGGTTGGGGAGAAAAGGCCATAGAGCTCAGGTCGGCCAACACGGGGAACCTGGAGGGAGTTTTCATGCACAAAAAAGCCCAGAAACTCAAGTTCCTGTGTGAAAGGAACGACAAGGTAGGAGTTCAAGTCTTTGAAGTATCTGCTTCAACCTGCACCACGTGAGCTGTATTCATGAAGACATTGTAAACTTGTGATATTATTCCTAAACCTTCGTCTCTCTCCTGCCGCAGGTCTTCTTTGCGTCAGTGCAGTCGGGAGGCAGCAGTCAGATTTACTTCATGACTCTGGGACAGAACTCAATGTTCAGCTGGTAACCACTGGACCTGTAACTCTGGGATCAACTGGTGGTGTCTGCCTTCGTTATTCTGGGTTTGCCATGGTGATGCCTTTTTATATTTCCATGGATAGCGGACGCCATAGAAAGATGAACTAATCATTCCTGGTTCCATCACTCTGTTTTGTTTTGTCCACGTACATATGTGAGTGGATCCACAGCTGAGGTTGATCCGGCAACTCCGGCTGAAAGCAAAAAACTGCTTGAATCCATCATTCCATCCTGAATCAGCTGCAGAGACACAAATATCTGGATCTGAAATTCTGCACCATTAGTACACTGCCACCTCACCCATCCACGGAAGTGTTGAAAGGTACAACTAGCAGTGTCAGCGTCACAGAGCAATGTTGTCATGTCTGAACTCCACAGTTACCTGGAGTCTTTCCCAGTAGGATTCAGGCTGCAAACCGTCAGCGCACCAGTGAGGCACAAATCAAGACTCCTTTTGTGGCCATTTTTATTCAAATCAACCTGGAAGCACAACTGATGGCTCGATTCAGCTGACTGTGTGGTGACTTCTAACAATTGATCATCAGTGACGATCCCGTCCATCCTCTCATCCGTCAGCACCGGATTCCACATTCAGCTCACATCACTCCTGGATCCCTTTTTTCTTTTTCTTTCCTTAAAGAACTCCGTCGTATCAGTTACTCAGCTAACTCTGTGTATCTCACTTATTCACTCATATTTGCTTTAACAATGCCTGGCCGTGGTGTATTACTGGATCAACTGATGAAGTCAAGTCATGGATATCTGTTCTCTTAGTACAGACCAGAGGGGGGGGATGTGTCCTTCTCTGGTCTTCAGCTGTTGTCTGGTTCATGTCTTCATGCTAAGCAACAAGAACAGAAGTCCTTCATTCCATCCAGTGAACATCATCTGTGCATTTCCAAAACTGGGTTGAGACCTAAATGTGGACTAAGAAGGACAACTGCTTTATGGCTGCGGTCGAAAAGTCTTTTTTGCTTAGGAAGGATCCTAACAGAGTGAAATGACCCGGAAGTATCTCAGTAGCAGCCGTGATGAGAGCTGTTCCAATCCTCTAAATGCTGAGGAAAGGAGCTTCAATGTCTCCTTCCTTATCTCCTTTAACAGAGGATACACTGGAGCATCCTTTACAGAAGGAAAGGAGATAATGCCGCCCCACAATTCCTTGCAACCGCAACATTTAAATTGACGCACCGTTCTGCCGTTCATGAAAACAAACGATATGCTGATCTCGCATAGATTTAACAGTTATTTTCATACAGTCATATAGTAATTGGGATTCCTGTTGATATATATGAGTGAACAGAGAAAACCATTTCATTTCTCTTTATTCTACTTATTTATTTTGAACAAAAAAACAAATAAGTAAAAAACAAAACAAGACTAACAAATCAAATGAACAGTAAACATCTAGCAAACAAGTAATCAACATGAATCAATATTACGTCCAAAAAGGAGAAGGAAGAAGTATACCTTTAATGGTTCTACACTTTCTCCACAACTCAAACATTAGCTCCAAATGTGTCCTATAAACTTTTGTGACTGGTAGCTTATATTCTTTCTTTTTTATTTCAATTCCAACCTCTGTAATATAATCCTTTATTATATGTTGATGTAAAGTGTTCCAGCTTCAGGAATCCATCTTCAGAACATTGTAGTTTCACCACGGCAGACCTGCGTCACTAACATTCGCCGCCGTCGCATCAGAATGACGGAGTCTAGTGAAAGAGCAGTCGGATTCTCTGAACAACACCGTCGTCTTTTCCTGAGTCCTTCTGAATCTTCCTTCTCATCTTTCCTTGACCTCATGACGTTTCCCATCGAGGTCAAGGAGAAGTGGTTAGGAAAAGACATTACGACGTCATATTTTGACTTTTCGATCACAGCCTGTCATTCCACATTTTGCTCGCCTTTTTCTTATTGATTTATTTGATCAATTTCCAGAACCACCTGTGTCTCCAATACCTCAGCAGTGTTTCCTTCTTCACTGCTATAAGCAGACATCAAGGACCCAAACAAATGAGTCCGTTACTGTACTGAATCCTCATTCTGTTCATTACCATATTGTATTATTAGACAGTATTATATTATGCACTATCAAATGTTCTATTATTGAAAGAAGAGTTTGTTTTTTTCTTGTCTGAGGTGACAGGAAGTCAGTATAGCGCCCTCAGCCCCCGCATAGATCCAATCAGTACAGCTGTAAATATACTGAACCTTATAATAAGGCAAACTGTCACCATTGAATTCCTGTCATTGTTCAGTAACTTTGGACTCTTCATTAGGTCATTCCTTATGATCAACTGGAAGTCCACTTTGCTCTCTACCTTGCCTGAAACCAGTTGCCATGGGGATACCCGCTGCACTGCACACTTTGCATTAAAATGAGTTGAGTAGGTTTTTATTTAACAACGTCTTAATACAGTACCTCACCAGTCCTCTTAGATCCCAGTCTGAGCATTCCCTCCACCACAGATCTGGACCATGACATTAGTGTTGTCTTATTATTCCGTAATAAGGAGGTCGTACTTTAACACAAGAAACAGCTCCACACGCAGTAACACGCTTAGAATCATTCTCTGCATCGATGTTGTACAGCTTAGGATGTATATATTCTTGTAAGATGCACTGTTTTCTAAATATTTTATAATTGATAAAGCCATCTTTATGTATGTGTACAGAATTATGATCAGGCTTATGAATGTGAAAATTCCATCCCAGAACAGAGTTCATACATGTTATTTTTCATGATCCTTGAAAGCAAAACGTGAACACGAGCTACTGACGGTGAACTTGAAGGCTCCTGGTCGAAGTGTTCGAGATCAAATAACGTATCGTATGAATTCTGTCAGGCTCTTTGCACAATGGCCACCTCGTACATGTTTTCTGTATTATAGCATCCTTTGAAAAGCCATTCTGTAGTCAGTATTAGTCAGTATTGAAGATAGAACTGAGAGCCTTTGGCTTTTGGATCAGTATTTCTCACACTACCCAACGTGGGACGCACACCTGTTATTTGCTGGGTCGCTTTGAGATTATTCGTTGAGCCTAGATGTGATGAGATGCAATGAGCTGGGCCTGTTGTACAGTATTTGCTCTGTTTTTCTTGATATTTCTGTCATTTACACACCAAAGATAAAGGCTTGGATATATTGGCTTCCTTGAATCTAACCGTGTAAGATACCAGTAATTAACAAATCACAACTGACTGTTTGATTTGGAAAGATTTATCTATATTTTCAAAAGTTCAACATATATTATACACTGTACAAAGACAACACATCAGATATACGGAGGCCTGGAAGATCTCCCAGGAATGATGTGTCTCGCTAAATCGCAACAAAATATATGCAATTTAATGTTGCTAGTGTTCATATATTTAATAGCTTACATGTATGCATTGGACAGTGCTGCAGTGAAGAAATAATTGGTTTTACCTTCAAATGTGAATTTGTCCATTTCTGATCTATTTACATTATAACGTGTTCTCCTTTGTCAGATTTTGCTCAAATAGAGTGCTCCAGGGATGACGTATTTTTGTCGGCCAACCAGGAAGTTAGCATCGCCCTGGGTTCCCTCGACAGAAAGCCAATGGGAATGTTCCATTGGGTTTGGGATATTGCAGAATATAAGCACTGTGGCAAACACAGGTTTATGATACTTGCATGTTTTGTTCAGCAAGATCTTCACAAATGAACACCACTTTGATTTCTGAAGTATAAATGCAATCGGCAGAAGTAAAAGCTAACGTTAGTCTATAAATGGACTACACCACGGTCACATGAACTAGAGTACACATAACGAGGCTGTAACGGTGGACGAGATGGTTTGATGACGTTTAGTAGTCTCATTTAGACACTTGTTAGCAAGACACTTTTTTAAAGACACATAAAGGCTTCAAAATTCACGAGTGGGGTATTTATTGATGTATTTTATGTTGTAGAAAATAACTCAAATCTCTTAAGCTTGTGCCTTATTTCAGGCATCTTACTAAAAACCAGTTAAAAAAACCCCACCGACTTGGAGTCGAGGGAACCAGACGTGCTGAAATGCTGACTCTTTCTCCTGTAGCACTCTATGGCTAACTTAGTAATGTTTTGTGTTACATTATCCTCCATATTATATTTACTCTGGAATGTTGAGGCTATCAAAATTTGCCCCAAATGTTTTATACTCAGTGAGTTTTCATTATGGACTTGATATAAATATTGCAGCTGGTTCTGTGAGAATATTTTAAACTGGAAAACGTTCTGATAACGGCTGTCTCATTGCTAACTTGTTACCAAACGTCCTACGTGTTTCAGTGGGAAACAGAGAGCTAGTTAGCATGGCTACAGTGCATGGACATACAGGAGTGTGAACTCATCTTAACGGGCTGACAGACACTGACCTGCTAGCTAGCAGCAACATTTCAGAACCAAGCGAGCTAGCTAGCTTGTGATAGAGCTTTTAGCTAACATTGCTAGCTAACATGTGGCTAAGATAGCAGAGCAGTTTGGCTAGCAGCAACAAAATGCTTTTTCTCTTTGTACACAGTTATTTAGCTGTGTTCAGTTTCTATATAAGATTAATAAAATATTACACAACTACATTTCACATGCTGTGATTCAAAATATATCAAATTGTCAATATCATTTTCATAAACATTAATTGAAAGCAGATTTTGGACACTGGAAATGATTTGATTTCTATGTGTAGCTGACAACAACTGCAATAAAATGTGATCAAACTAGATTTGGACCAATACATCTTTAGCACTCAAAATACATGTTTTGTTCAAAATACATTTTGAGTCATGACATAAATGCGTTCAGACGTCCTGTTTGTGAATGACGTGATCATAGACTGGACAAAAGTGAAGCCAAAATATCCTGGATACGGAAGCTGCCATCTTGAAGTTTTAACGTCATTTGGAGCCAGAGTCTGCACAGTAGTGATCGAGGGGGGGCAGGAGCTGCAGTATCGAGGTCCCGCCCCACACACCCGCCCAAACC
>CAKALG010026928.1:0-14190 GCA_916700815.1 Helicolenus hilgendorfi | reverse complement strand
ACTGAAGTTAGCGTAGCGTGCTAGCTGCAAGGAGACGGAGACGGACCTCAACCACACAGCGCTCGTCTCAGTGACTAATCGATAGAGATGAAACTGGATCCACAATGTCCAGATAAACCTGTCTGAATGGACTCTGTGTTGGTCCCTTTTAGTAGAAAACGTCTGAATTGTCTCCTGGTGTCCTCCGAAGCTATTGAAGTTAGCTTGCTACAGGAAGTAGACGGAGACAGAGGTAACCTAGCAACACAGCTCATGCCAGAGAGAGTCACCGTTTTTAACGGAGTGTGTCTGGAGGAAACGTTACTGTGATTTAGTGAACATGTCTAAAGTTGAAATGCTGAGAGTTTTTGTCAACCAGCGACTAACTGCGGCTGCTGATGAGATATTTGAGGTGTTTGAAAGAACGATAGCAGAGTACGAGGAGGAGCTGGAGTTCAGTTCAAGAGAGAATCACCGACAACGGAAACTACTGGACGCTGTTTTACACCCGGAAGTCCGGTTACACAGAGCAGGTTGGTACCGGTTCATTGTTTTATAGAAGAATAGAAGAAGAATATATCGTTATTGTCAGTGTATAAGTACAACGAAATTTAAATGCTCCCTTAAAAAGTGCAAGAAACATAAACAATAACGTCTCCCTAAAACTATTAAATAATAATAATAACACATACCACACACAAGCCATTCACATTCTGCAGGTATTGCATGACTCATATCATTATTGCATAGTGAATATTTACAAGATGTTCAAGTTTTTGCTGTGTTTAGTGCAGTTTCGGCTCTGGCATAACATCTGTTCTTTAATCTGTTTGTTCGTGCTTTCAATGTCCTGAAAAGTCTGCCCAAAGGCAGCCGATAATCTTTTGGGCTGTGGTGACGACCCTCTGGAGCGCTTTCCTGTCTGCAGCTGTGCAGCTGGAGAACGACACACAGATGCAGTATGTCGGGATGCTCTCTATGGAGCAACGATAATAGGGACACAAGCAGTTTCTGTGTGAGGTGGTTTTTCCTGAGTACTTTCAGGAAGTACAGTCTCTGCTATGCCTTCTTGGTGATAGCTGTGGTGTTGACGCTCCAGGTCCGGTCATCCTCTATGTGAACGCCCAGACACAGGAAATCTGAGATCTTGATCTGCGATTTTCTACATAGTTTCTTGTTGTTGATAAGTAAAATGGCACATTTTCTCACTTTTGACAGGAATACATTTGACTTAGTATTTAGTATTTAGTATGAAAAACCTTTTATTCTTTCAACTTTAACTTCATTGCGCCCAGGTAAAACACATAACACAGACCTGAATATAAAACATAAGTAAGTCATACATAAGGCAAGCACAAATTATGTAAAGAGAAATGCAAAATCCTGTTAACATGAAATTACAGTTTTCTAATATGTGTGCATGTATTTCATTGTTCTCCACAGATGACCAGCAGCTGTTGGTGGTTAACGAAGAGGTTTCCCCTGAGAAGCAGGAGTGGAGCCCCAGTCTGGACCAGGAGGACCCAGAGCCCCCACACATTAAAGAGGAGCAGGAGGAACTCTGGACCAGTCAGGAGGAACTCTGGACGAGTCAGGAGGGAGAGCAGCTTCAATGGCTGGAGGAGACTGATGTCAAGTTCCCTTTCGTTTCTGTCCCTGTGAAGAGTGAAGAAGATGATGAAGAAAAGTCTCAGTCCTCACAGCTTCACGAAGGCCAAAGTGAGGAGAAAAGAGTGGCAGAGAGAACAGAAGGTGAAGGAGATGACTGTGGAGGACCAGAACCAGCCAGGAACTCAGATCCAGATAGTCCTTTTCATCCAGCTGCTCATGACGAGACTTCACACTACTCAGAACCTGAGACTGATGACAGTAGAGATTGGGAGGAGACTCAGTCAGGTTTAAATCCTCTGCAAAACCATGAAGTACCTGTAAGTGATCTGAAATGTAATACTGCAAAAACATCAGTTAGCTCCTCTGAATGTGCTGGAAGCTTTGGCCATGGGGGACATCTGCAGAAACACACTGGAGTCCAAACAGGAGTGAAACCATTTAGTTGCTCATTTTGTAGTAAAAGATTCACAGACCATAGTCTTCTGAGACGACACTTGACTGTCCACACAGGGGAGAAACCGTTTGGTTGTTCAGTTTGTGGTAAAAGATTTGCAGACAGTAGTAATCTGAGACGACACCGGGCTGTCCATACAGGGGAGAAACCATTTAGTTGTTCAGTTTGTAGTAAAAGATTCACACGAAAGGGACATCTGAGACAACACTTGCGTGTCCACACAGGGGAAAAACCATTTATTTGTTCAGTTTGTAGTAAAAGATTTGCAGACCATAGTAGTCTGAAACGACACTTGCCTGTCCACACAGGGGAAAAACCATTTACTTGTTCAGTTTGTAGTAAAAGTTTCGTAGACCAAAGTAGTATGAAACGACACTTGCTTATCCACACAGGGGAGAAACCATTTAGTTGTTCAGTTTGTCATAAAAGATTTGCACAAAAGTTAACCCTGAAACGACACCTGACTGTCCACACGGGAGAAACCATTTACTTGCAGCGTTTGCGATAAAAGATTCACGCAGCAGGGAAACACAATGTGTGAAAAAAATAAAAAGGGAATTTTATGTTGATAAACTAAATGATTATTCATTTCCGCTATGTTATATATTTTTCTTTAGTTTAATGCATCATGTTTTTGAAGTTCTTCATATGTTTTTATGCTAAATCTTCATTTGTAAATAGGGCTAGGGTGATTCCTCGACGTAATTTGCATCATTGATTACAAAAATATGTTGATTTGCGTAACGTGCGTCTGCAAATGTGTTTGTTTGTAGTCGTCACTAAAAAATGTATTTTCTATATTTTCTTCATCACCCCCATACTACAAGTAACTTCTGTACCGCTGCTGTTATGTTAACGTTACGCCATGTGTCATCTAACGTTGTTACTCTGCCGTTTTATATTTTCTGTTTACTTTAACAGCCTTATGAGTGAGAAAATGACTTAAACTAACAACCTCCAAGTGACTACCAAGACACATATCTCTCCACCCGGCTCAGCAGGGAAACACAATGTGTGGAATCATAAAGAGGGAATTTTGTAGTAGAAGTGCAAATACGTCATCATTCAGGTCTCTAACAAGTAACCTAAATGTGATTTTTAAGTAGGGTTAGTGTATTAATAATGTAGTAAATTGCATAATGTAGCATTTCCATTCTTTTGCTGCTATGATATCATTGTTATGGAAAACACATAAGCAAATTAATTTTAATCAGTTATAATCTGATATATGTTTATATACACAGGAAGTATTAAAATCTTTTACTGAAGTAAAGGTACCACACTGAAACTACTACCCTACAAGTAAAAGTCCTGCATTCATATGTGCTGCAACACAACAATTGTTACAGATTAAACTAACTACATCGAAATGCTACTTATACGTTCAGAATTCGGTTTTCACATACAAGGAATTTGCTGCATAACATAAACATAGTAAAAGATAATTTAATTAAAACTAAAAGCAAGCACAAAAACAACAAAAAAACATAAATATAGAATAGAGGAATTTTACTATAAAAATATGAAAAAATAGAATAAAAATATGTACAATATATCTGAATTCAAATGAAACAACTGTGCAGTATTTAGAAGTGGTAGTTTTGTGCAGAAATGTGCAAAATTGTCCAAGGAATGTGCAACAGGTTTTGAAGGAGAAGTGGTACCGGAAGCAGTTCCCCGTGTCTAACTTGAGCAATGCGGAGTCTGGTAGAAGAGGTTTGTTCTCCGTGAGTTCTGCTCTTTCCGTCACGTAGTTCATCAGATGCAACCGGAGTGAACCAGCAGAGCCCGTATGTCTGGATCAACCTGTTTAACTGGACTTTGTGCTCATTTCGGGCCGTTTAACCTCAGAATCATCTCCGTTAGACAAGAATGCTAACTGAAGTTAGCGTAGCGTGCTAGCTGCAAATAGACGGAGACGGAACTCGGCCACACAGCGCTCGTCTCAGTGACTAATCGATAGAGATGAAACTGGAGCCACAATGTCCAGATAAACCTGTCTGAATGGACTCTGTGTTGGTCCCTTTTAGTAGAAAACGTCTGAATTGTCTCCTGGTGTCCTACGAAGCTAATGAAGTTAGCTTGCTACAGGAAGTAGACGGAGACAGAGGTAACCTAGCAACACAGCTCATGTCAGAGAGTCACCGTTTTTAGCGCAGTGTGTCTGGAGGAAACGTTACTGTGATTTAGTGAACATGTCTAAAGTTGAAATGCTGAGAGCTTTTGTCAACCAGCGACTAACTGCGGCTGCTGATGAGATATTTGAGCTGTTTGAAAGAACGATAGCAGAGTACGAGGAGGAGCTGGAGTTCAGTTCAGGCCTGTTACACAGAGCAGGTTGGTACTGCTTCTTTTTTTTTTAATACTTTATTTCTATTGCTTTTCCATAACAGAAATACAACATACACATACAGCAAAACAGAAAACATGAAAGGATATAGATTGCCCTGTCTTTAGAAAGTTTTTGTTATTGCTATGATATTCAATGGTTCATTTCCTCATCTTGTCGCTGACATGTAAACATTGTCCATTTCTCACACTTCTCTCCACATCGCTCCTCTTGTGTTCTTATCCTATGGGTTAACAGTCCCATTTCATTCACAATTTCCAGCCATCCATCTTGTGTAGGTGGTTCTGCCTTACACCATCTCTTCGTAATGGCCTTCTTACAGGCCGCAAACAACACTTTCAGCAGGTATCTGTCTTCTCTTAACACAGTATTTAGGTACTGTTTCTTTTTTATGTCACTTTAGTCTTTATTGCTTT
The DNA here is from genome assembly GCA_916700815.1 of Helicolenus hilgendorfi. NCBI lineage: Eukaryota > Metazoa > Chordata > Actinopteri > Perciformes > Sebastidae > Helicolenus > Helicolenus hilgendorfi. The sequence goes on along the minus strand of CAKALG010026928.1, from coordinate 9,380 downwards.
TTTTGCATACACAAATAAAACACAAATATAACAACGAAACTTACAACAGTGCAGCGAGGGGTTCCATTTACAATTGATGATGCAGTATACAGGGTTATTTTCTTAAAACATTTTCCAATAACTTACAGTATTGTCAATACAATTATATAGTGCTTATGTCTTTATTTCTATACCTAATCCATTTTTCCCATTTTCTATTAAAGGCACTGTTTGTAAGATTCAGAAATGCTTGTTAACAGCGACACCTGTGGCCGTTAAGTTAACGAAAGTCAGCGTCGGGCTCGCACTAAATAGAAACAAATATTAACAATCTTAAAAACACTTTATAACCAAACATTAAAAATACATACTGATTAAATGTTAAAACACTACATGACTAAACTTTAAAATACCTGGTACGTCGATTTATTCTCTTACCGACTACCAGCCGCCTTCAATCCAGCGGGGAAGCAGGTCTGAAATACACAAACATAATAAATGTCACAAAAAAAACATCCTCTGGTACCAGCTTCTCAAATCTTTCCTCTGTATATCATCGTTAACAGGACATATTTGGGTTTTGGACCGTTGACTGGAAAAAACAAGCAATTTGAAGATGACACCCAGGGCTATGGGAAATTCTGACGGGCATTTATCACTATGTTTTATTTATTTATTATTCTCCACAGATGTTCAGCAGCTATTGGTGGTTAACGAAGAGGTTTCTCCTGAGCAGCAGGAGTGGAGCCCGAGTCTGGACCAGGAGGACCCAGAGCCCCCACACATTAAAGAGGAGCAGGAGGAACTTTGGACCAGACAGGAGGGAGAGCAGCTTCAATGGCTGGAGGAGGCTGATATCAAGTTCCCTTTCACTTCTGTCCCTGTGAAGAGTGAAGATGATGATAAAGAAAAAGCTCAGTCCTCACAGCTCCATGAAAGTCAAACTGAGGAGAACGGGGAGGAAGAGAGAACAGAAGCTGGTGGAGATGACTGTGCAGGACCAGGACCAGCCAGGAACTCAGATCCAGATAGTCCTTTACAACCAGCTGCTCATGACAAGACTTCACACTACTCAGAATCTGAGACTGATGACAGCAGAGATTGGGAGGAGACTCAGGAACTCCAGTCAGGTTTAAATCCTCTGCAAAACAATGAAGTACCTGTAAGTGATCTGGAATGTAATACTGGAAAAACATCAGTTAGCTCCTCTGAATATGCTGGAAGCTTTGGCCACAAGGGACATCTGCAGAAACACACTGGAGTCCAAACAGGAGTGAAACCATTTAGTTGCTCAGTTTGTAGTAAAGGATTTGCCGACCATAGTCTTCTGAAACGACACTTGACTATCCACTCAGGGGAGAAACCATTTGGTTGTTCAGTTTGTAGTAAAAGATTCGCAGACCGTAGTAATCTGAAACGACACTTGACTGTCCACACAGGGGAGAAACCATTTAGTTGTTCAGTTTGTAGTAAAAGATTTGCACGAAAGGGACATCTGAGACAACACTTGGCTGTCCACACAGGAGAGAAACCATTTATTTGTTCAGTTTGTAGTAAAAGATTTGCAGACCATAGTAGTCTGAGACAACACTTACCTGTCCACACAGGTGAAAAACCATACAGCTGCTCAGTTTGTAGTAAAAAGTTCGCAAGAAGGGGACATATGACACAACACTTGGCTGTCCACACAGGGGAGAAACCGCTGAGGGCAAAACTTGGTGCAACACTGATCAGCTAACAACTGTCAGAAGGCTGATACAGACTCCAAAATAAGCCTTTTCAGCTAAGATGAAGCTACACGACCATTGTTAGAGATGCCCTGATCACACTTTTTTACCGCCAATACCGATTGCCGATCGTCGATGAGCCATATTGGCCGATACTATTGGCCCTGGTAAGAAGTGAACCACCGTCGTAGGACTGAAAAGCCTGAAGGGTTAACCCTGAGGCTACCTCGCTAACCCCAAATCCTGCTTTGTAGTACAGGCCTCTGGTATGACTGTAATACAGTATAGGTCAGTTTGACTGCTTTGTAGTGTATTGTTATCTCCACCAGGTGGAAATGTATCCTTGGCTATAAATGCTGTGAATAAATAACAAAAAAAAAGTAAATCTTGTGGTTTCTTATTCTGTTAACAGTATTCTTTTATTCAGTCCTTTCAATCAACAAAGTACTCCCAAGGAGCAAAGCAACAAGGAAACCTACAGTAAGTCTAGAAGGACAACTGAAACATAATTACACACCATTATGTGAATTAATTAACAAATAAATTGCATGACCTTTCTTGTGATCGCCTTTGCCTTCTGACTATCGCAGCAATACGAGCGAGTGTTCTCTTAAGTGCTTTGCGTTACATTAGTGAGTTTACTGCACCCTTTCGTATTTTAACGCGTCAGCGATCGGTTCAGTTTGTCACTTGCTAAGCCAGTAGTTCCCAAACTTTTTCTTAAGGGCCCCCTTATGTAGATAGATATTTTACCAACTCCCTGGGAATAAACAAAATATGATAATCTTTTCAGTGAGTGGTGTGTGATTGCTTTGGGCTTCATCCATCTGCAGAGCAAAACGGTTGTCTCGTATCTTGTCATTGAGCTGCTCTATATCTATTGACATGATATAAACGCGCCTCGCGATAGTATTGTTTGACAGAGGAAGAGCCTTTAGTTTGCTGGTTGTTGCTTCATCAATCATAGTTGAAAACATCAATAGTGGGAGTTTTAGTGTGCGTTTTTTACACTGAGCAGCTGTGTAGGCTACTTAGAAGAAGTCAAGTTGAGTTCTCAATGGTGATGGAGATATAGTTAAGTAGAAGTAGAAAGTGGCATGAAGAGAAAAAGACTCAATGTATTTTAATTGTGTATTTAAATACAGTACTTGAGTAAATTAACTTAGTTACATTCCACCACTGTGGGAAACCAGCTGCCAATCTCTGCCTCGCCAAACCAGTTATCACTAATAGAGTGTGCCCATATTCTGAGTCTGTAACTGCTGGAATCTCTTATAAGATGTCTTGGAAAAACCCAGCTGCTTCTTCTTCTTTTTTTGTTCATCATCAGACTGAGAAATCATTTGACCGTGTGTGGTCAGACTTCCTGCAGGGTGAACAGTTATTCCTCTCTATCACAGAGTGACTCCATCTGTGAAGGCAGCCCAGTTTTCCCACTGATGGAGGCAACATGTTGGTGCCAGTTAATCATTTCAGATCTCTCCACGCAGACTTGACTGACACCTTTTCATTCAGAGAAGAGCTCTCCCATGTTTTCAGACATGTTTTTCAGGATTCCCTGCGTATTTCTTGTCTTTGTGTTTTGGGGTCTGGTTCGCGGCGGGCCCCTCACAAACCCCCATCCCAACATAACGGACCAGGAGCTGTTCTGGGGCACCGACCAGTACGACTTCTCCGTGGTGCTTCCTGCTGCAGGGTTGGAGTGTTTCTGGCACTTTGCTCACCATGGAGAGAGATTCTACCTGAGCTTCATGGTAAGAAGGACCACAGAGGCCTTGACATTTTTTATATTTGATTTCAGTTTTAAACCCCCTGAGTATTTCTCTATAAGATTAAATCGCTATTTCAAAATGTTTTACTTCTTTAAGACAATGAGGAGAGCACAGAAAAAGAAGATACTGAAAATCCTTCAAAGAAAATAACTAATATTGTTCGGACTTTGGCAGAAAATGTTGTGTTCAATAATCTGACATTCATACAGTATGTGCAGACATACTGTATGTAACTCTGTGTTGCAGTGAACTCTCTCTCTGGTCTGTCTGTCTGTCTGCCTGTCTGTCTGTCTGTAGGTCCAGTGGGTGACGGGAGTCGGCCATGACAGACACCTGTCAGTCACCGTCAACGCTCCCAGCAGTCTCATAGTGTCGACTGTCGATGATGCGAAGGGTCAGATCAACTTTGAGGCCAAGGAAACAGGTAGCTGTCTGTCTGTCTGTCTGCGTGTCTGTCTGACTGACACAAACAGCTTTAGGTTTATATTTTCACTTCATGTTAATGAAGCTGCGCTGTCTCTTTAATTGTTAAGCAAGTGTGAGAAAAACATTTGTGCTGTTTAAATTTACACGGTGGTTGAGCATTGTGTGCCTCCTTTTCAGTGGTGGAAAGTAACTAAGTGCAATCACTGTACTTGAATATTATTTTCCATTTTATACAGTTTTATACTTCTATTCCATTACATGATTGAGGTAAATATTGTACCTTTTACTCCACTACATTTGTCTGACAGCTTTAGTTACTTTGCAGATTCAGAATAATAATACAAAATATTATCAACAAATAAATTATAATGTATTTTTATGGATAAAGATAAAACTTTATTGAACCTTTGGTGAAATTCACAAACTACCCAGCAGTAAAATAATTAAAATGAGCTTCGCCTTTACCAGCTGCCGCATTAAAGTGACGAACACATTTATGCATCAATAATTAGAATCCAGTAATATAATATATATTGTTCTGCATAATAAGTACTTTTACTTCAGTTAAATTTTGAATGCAGGATTTTTACTTGTAACAGAGTATTTTTACACTCCGGTATTGCTACTGTTACTGAAGTAAAAGATCAGAGTATTTCTTCCACACCTGCTGTTTTTATTAAGCAAACATTGTCCAAAAAATGGACCAGAAAAATGGATCTTAATAACCTTCATCACTCAAGTTTGACCTTCAGGACAGAAGTTGTTCTTCCACACAGATCAATGCGTGTCACCTCTATAATATTATATACTGTGTGTATATTTTGTCCCACTTGTTGTGTGTCTCTCCAGGTTTCTATCAGATGTGTTTCAGCAACTTCCACAACCGCTTCGGCACAATGCAGGTCTTCCTCAGCTTCGGCGTTTACTACGACGGCTACCAAGACCCCGGCAAGCGCAAGGAAGAAGAGAACAAAAAGAAAGAGGAAGTCAGTAAAGACCTGAACAACACACTGAGCGTCATAGAGGTACACACATACACACACACACACACACACATTAGTGGTGGAGGAAGAATTCAGATCCTTTACTTAAGAAGTACTAATACCACACTGTGAAAACTCCACTACAAGTAAAAGTCCTGCGTTGAATATGTTACTAAAAGTTACGATCTGGAAGATCTCCGTTTCGTTCTCTTTGGCGGCACCTATGGTGATAAGCGGAAAATGACCCTTTGCTAAGTCCCGCCCCTTGAACTGAGACTGGCCAATCATAGCATAGCATCGGCCAGCTCTGACCAGGGTCCGACAACTGTACGGCTCTGCTCCATAGACTCTCATGCAGTCGTTTCAGATTTTCTTCATTTTCAGGCTGGTTTTGAGGAAAAGTGGGACCAAGTCATTGTTTTGCAAGTCACAAGTAAGTCTCAAGTCCTATACTTTGAGTTTCGAGTCCTGAACAAGTCATAATGCGCTCTTCACTAAATATAATGCCATTTGCATTTCTGTTTGTCATCTTCAACCCACACGCTTTGCATACGGTAATTCCTTTTCTGTATAACCACCGCATAGTATTTGTACGCATACAAATTTATCTTTAGTATGATTTTTTCCAACTAGTGCTCAGTAACGTCACGTTAGTTCTTAATAGTTTTCTCCTGCAACTTGATTGGATGCTGTCGAATCGGTTCAAACCAAGTGGATTAAATGTAGACTTGCTGGGAATTAATAACGTTAACGTTAGGAAATTAATTGATTCATGGCTTACTTTTTAATCTTTGGGCTTCAAGTCAAAAGGCTCAAGTCCAAGTGAAGTCACGGGTCACTGTTGTTAAAGTCGAGTTGCAAGTCTTTTTTTATTTGTCAAGTATAAATTCATCAAATTTGTGACTCGAGTCCAAGTCATGAGACTCGAGTCCACACCTCTGACTGTAACTGTACAGTTATTTTTAATAGTAACAGTATGGCAAAAGTAGTAGCAGTAACAGTAGTATTTGTAATGATAATGACAGTAGCAGTTAATACTTGTAGTATTTGTTGCAGGGTGCGACTCACAAAGTGGAGAACTACGTCTTCCACATGTTCCGCTACTACAACTACGGCCGCATGAGGAAGAGCACCGACTACTTCCTGCTCGTGTCCAACTCGCAGTACATCACCTGGTGGTCGATGGCCCTCAGCCTCCTCATCGTCACCTCGGGGTACCTGCAGCTCCTCTTCCTCAAAAGACTCTTCATCACCAAGACCTGCACCGAGGAGGAGAAGCCTCGCTGCTGACAGACTCGTTTATATTCAGGATGTTTAGAAACAGATCTGTGTGGAAAACATCCAAAGCTGTCTGCATGTATGATTACTGCATGTATTCTTTCTGGTATTGTGTTTGTGTATTTCATCACAAAGCATAAATAAACGTTACTATTAGATGATCATGTGAGCTGTTTGTGATGTTTTCATCAGTCCTCTCAAACAGCCTGCAGGTGCAGCCTCGTATCTTATTGTGGGTCTTGTATGAATCCGTGTGAGTGTCAGTATATCTTTAGTACAAAATGTGGTGACTTGTCTGACTGGTAACTCTACATAGTTTTGTTGGTTGACTGAACAAGAGCACAGTGAACAGTTATCTACAATGATATGTTATCAACACTGCATACGGACCCCTCTGCTTGCTGTTGCTGTGCTTTCACTCTGCAGGGCTGCAGACCTGTTTGGAGGTTAATCAGCAGTATATGGGACACACCTTGGCCAGGTGTGTCTCATGCATACAGGTATACTATAAGACAGAGCAGCAAACCAGTCCTTGGTGAGTTGATCTCCTCCACAAACCTTTGTGTTGTGGCTTTTGGTGCCTCTCACACTCATGCTGCACATTTTAACTCACTCACTCCACTCCCTTCACTGCAGACTTTACAGACTCCTGCCATCCAAGGGGGTAGGAAAAGAAGCAAAACATCTGCAAGGAGACACAAAATGACCACCAACAGACTCAAAGTTACTTCAAAGAAAAGCATAACTAAAAATAGATGCAAAACAACCATGAAGAGATGGAAAATGACTAAAAATAGATGCAAAACGCCTACAAAGACACTCAAAATGACCACAAAGACCCAAAGTTACTTGTAAGAGAAGCAAAATGACTAAAAATAGAAGCAAAACATCTGCCAGGAGACACAAAATGATCACAAAGAGACGCAAAGTTACTTCAAAAAGAAGTAAAATGACTAAAAATAGATGGAAAACAATCACAAAGAGATGGAAAATGACTAAATATAGAAGCAAAACGCCTACAAGGAGACATATAATGACCACGAAGACCCAAAGTTTCTTCAAAGAGAAGCAAGATGACTAAAAGTAGATGCAAAACAACCACAAAGAGATGTAAAATGACTAAAAATAGATGCAAAACGCCTACAAGGAGACACAAAATGACCACAAAGAGATGCAAATTTACTTCAAAGAGAAGCAAGAAGACTAAAAATAGATGCAAAACCATCACAAAAAGTCTGACTGTCAAACTAATTTGTGACCTCCCCAAAAAATGCAGAACATCAAACATGCCACAGATGCAACAGAGGAGAACAGTGAAGTTACAGGCAGCCGTAAAAAGCACCTGATCACCTGAATCCAACAGGACACTTCACATCAACATCCACCGACAGGTAAACTTTCTTTACTCAGAAAAGTACTCAGTAGATCATGTATTGTGCTACTGCTCGATCGTCTCTAAAGGGCATTATGATGTAGTTTAATAGGGTTACTGTATGTAGATCAGGAGTAAAATTAGAAAATGTTTCCTGAGTGAAATGTGTTGCTCTCAATGTTAATGAAAGATCCTTGATTATGCGTGTTTAGGGTGCCGTCTCTATACCACAAACATACTATTTTCTGGATTATTTCTTACTGAGGAGCACCTCCAACCAGTATTTCTGCTGATATTTAGGAGAGCTCCACAGGTGTCCTAACCTACAGGACGATAATACTTTAACTGTTTTTATTCCGTTCAGTTTTATGCTGAACATTCTTTTTTAGATGCTGTTTGAAATTATATACATTTTGTTTTATTTTGTTTGTTTGTTTTGTGTTTCTATATGTTGAACCTGTGTGCTTTTGTTTGTGTTTTCTTGATGAATATGTGAAAAGGTGTGTTTGTGTGTAGGTTGTTTTATGACAGAAGAAAGCTAAAGTGGTTAGCTGGCTGTCATTGAGACTGAAAACAGACCTGCATTAAAACGACGCAGGAGGCTGCGTTGGTGTTCTTTAAGATGTGAAATCTGATCCAGGGAGTTGAGTTTGAGTAACAGATTAATGCGTTTAAAGGTTTATTTTCTTTAATCATGATGATCGTTAAACTTTTTTGCAGATGACTCTGTGTTTTTTCACATAGAGCTGCCATCAGTCTGTCTTGTCTGTCCGTATATGTAGCCTGCTTTTTGTTCACCTGGATGTTTGCATGACAAAGACTTCATAGGTCGAAATGTTGCATCAATTTAAAACATTTGGGAGTGAAGTGTGAAGACAACCTCTCGTTTTTCTTTATACTGTGCAGGCTGCACATTTTGGTTTAGAAGAATACAGAACGATAATAATACAACTGCAGATAATGGTGAAAGAAAAAATGTCTTGTCTGTGAAACCACACCTGTTTTGATACAGACCTCATGGCATCTGTGGAATGTGGGCCGTACTGTCTGATAGACACTTTTTAGGAAGTTACAAAGATTGTGAGTAAACTCTGCCCCTCCAGTCCTTCAAAGAAAATGGTTTGGATGCAACATAACTTTTTGGTCATATCGCATGAGATCATATTTTTATTGAACTAAATATACTGTGGATGCCTCATGTGTGAGGCCCTGTAACAACATATTCAGATATGGATTTACCCCTCGACATACAGTTTTCCCCTTTTTGCTCTCCTTAAATACTTTAAAATCCTCCATCAATGAATCATCCATCCATTTCAACAGGATTTATTTTGCACTTTGGTTGATTTGATTTATCTCATACCTCTCTGTTTTCCAGCTAGTCATGGAGTATGTAGGAAAAATCTTGACCTTATCTAAAAGCATCATCTGGATGGTTGCTGAGGCGAAGGCCAATAAAAAGCGCTGTCGCCGCCTCGCCGAAAGAGTCAAAGCCCTGGAGGAGCTGGTGGAGTCCATCAAACGAAGAGGGTCGGGCCAGATCTCTACAACCACCAACAGAGCTCTCTGGCAACTCTACATGACTCTGACCACGGCCGAGGAGCTGGTCAGTAAAAGCACCAAGACCAAATTCCTGAACCAGTTGAAGTGCAAAAGCAAGTTCAACAGTGTGAACGAAAGACTCAACGACATCTTCCAAGTCCTCTCCAGAGCTTTGCAGGTTGAGCATGGGAGCATGATGCTCAGGATGTTTCGGGATTACACTGTGGAGGAGGAGGAGGATGACTGGGATGATGGATTCGGGCTCTTTGCTGCCAGGGCCCCCGTCTCCTACTCTGGTGCC
>CAKALG010026921.1:0-11656 GCA_916700815.1 Helicolenus hilgendorfi | reverse complement strand
GCACCAACGCCAGAGGAAGAACGCGGACTGCCGGCGTGGCCTGCTGGGAACGCTGCTCTTCTCCACCTCACTGGTCATCACGTGAGTATGACACATGCATACAAACACACGACACGCATAAGGATATCAGCTGGCACGGAGACGTGTATTTTCAAACAGCGTGTGTATAGGCATGCACACAAACACTGGAATTAAACGTTAGCTACACCTCTGTCTTTTATAGTGTCATGCACACACATTCAGGCAAAACCACACTGTGTACACACATATACACCTCTGGTCATCTTGTGAGTCTGTCTCACACACAAACACACACACACACACACACACACACACACACACACAGAGTCATCAGCTTTCCCCATCCCCCATGCTGTTTGCTATATATAGTAAATTCCTACTGTAGATACTACGTGGCAGCACCCTTCATACTTGGGTTCAGTCTAAGTCATTATAATCTGCAGGGGATTCACACTGGAAGCTTTCATTTGCTGTAGTAGGAATTCTTCAACAAAAATGAATCAAAAACAAACACACGGCTCATATCCACAACATAACTTCTGAACACATTTATTCAACTGTATAAAACTAGGTACCATGGGTTTAAAATGGCTTTCACCTCTGCACCCTACTATTCTCCTTGGCTTTCTCGTATAATAATTATAATACCTTCTGCATCTGCCTTCAGGGTTTTTTATATTGCTGCTCCAGCTGTCATTTCCCCATTTAACATGCACATTTTAAGCATTTGGCTGATGATTTAATCCGCTGGGAAATGCAGTGAATCTAGCACTAGAATTAATTCCTACATTGTCAATGTTTCAAACTGTAGTAACTGTGATTAATTGCCGTAATCTAGGAACTTAATAGATATTACCTCCCACTATTTTCAGCCTGGTGTGGGTCTCCTTAACAATGGATACTCAGATGATAGACGTTTTATATATTATATGTGGAAACAGGCAGCTGTAGGACAGCAGGAAGGTCATGACATGACATACTTTTATCCTACAGTTGCTTTAGGCAATATTTTAATATTGCAGAGCCAACATCCTGGCAAATGAGAAATAGTAGCAAAGAGAATGAAACTGCAGAAAGTGAAATTGCAAATGATGGAAAAATAGGTGGATTTCCTAGACTTGAAATGCTTTATACCTGGATCCTGTCTTTTCTGTCAATTTCAATCATATCAATCCAAATACAGTCATCAGCTGCTATCGAGCTATGACAGACTTGCTTAACAGTGTTTGGCTCATCTGTAAAGTTGATACGCAGAAAACAGACGTTTTATACATGTAAACAGGCATCTTCAGGCCAGTCAAAAGCATTTGAGGACGTCAGCACAATGTAGCATCATAACTGTAGTTTTTTAAACCATATCTTTATGCAAACGACTTAAAATGGTTCGCAAATATTGTCAAACTTTTCTCCAGAGCCGGTTCCTTCATAGCGAAGTCTTTTGGCTGTGACCAACCAAAACATACAGTGTCGGCTACTTTATAATTTGCCAGAATGTGTCATAATATTCAGCAGGTTTGCATAAAACCAAACCGGTGTAAACTCGTAGACCGGACGAAACCGGCAAAACCAGAAACGAACAAACTGTACAGCAAGTTTGTCATAAATTATGGATATTTTCCACTGCAGCTCAACAGTGAAGCACAGAATGTCAATTTTATGCTAAAAAAGACAGTTACTTTAGAAGATGCCACTTGATTTGTCTAACTCAGACTACCGAGGCCTCATATTAAACTTCAGATACACTTTGGAATACATTTTTGCTCGGAATAAGACTGCAGATCTTGTCTCCCATTGCATACATTGAAAGAACATTAGGAAATGACTATTAAATGGCCAGTATGAACTGGAGGAATGATAACAGCAGGCAAAACCTGTTTCAGTGTCCATACGGGCATCTGACTATTGTTTTAATTGTGAAGTAAGTGATGAGATTCTGCCTCAAATTGCACACAATGATGGAACATTATGAAGGAGGAGTGGGCTGAAAATGTTTGGGAGTAAAGCTTTAGAAGTTTACTTTGTGCTTCTACTATATGAGCCTGTTACATCATCTGGCTGTCCTGCATCTTGATGAAACTCATCTCTCAGAAAATGGACCACGGGAAACTCGACCCACTCCCCACTCTGTTTTCTAGTCTCAGCGGTAGAAGAAGCAGTAGCCGCCGGGGATGCAGCCACAGTACAAAAGGCTTGGGAGAACTGCGTTTGCCTCTTGTGTTGGGACTGAAGGGATCCAGGAGTGTACTTAGTTTGATGTTCTTTGACTTTTTGTCTTCGTTGGAACGAAGCCCGGCTATTAGAAATTCCAAGGCAATATCCTAGAAGCCCAGACGCAGGAGTCTGAGAGCATCCTCAGAGCTCTTATTAAATCTCCCCAGCTACCAGGCAGAGACGCTGCAGAGGCTCTAATGAAGCAATTACAGGCAGGAGAGGGATGAGTAGCGAGCCCAGGCCCAGGCGGCTTTTTACCTCCACTAGGAAGCTGACAGCGAGGCGCAGAGGAGTGGCAGGGGTGAGATTTATTTTCCAAGAAGTCTTTAAATCAGATTAAGGGGTGGTAAAAGACACCCAGGAAAGGGTGAGGACAATAAAATAGCTGGGGATCAGAGTGAATACGCCAAAAACAAAATGTTTTTTACCAGACCAGATATTCTGTGATAAAAGTACTTACAGTACTGTACAGCTTTCAATAAACAACCTATGTTACTCTGCATGGTAATCCATGACATACATTTTACATTATTCTGGCAACATATCTTTGATTGTACGCAGTAACTATTTTAGGGTTTCTGCTCTGCACAAACAAGACTGTTTTTTTGCCTTGGATTTCCTGTTGATTACGTTTTAGGGCGCTTTCACAAGCCATAGTCCATTTGGCTAGTCCGAATCAGAGAGAAATTGATACTTTTGGTTCATTTTGTATTTAGTCTGGTTCGGTTTCACAGTTCACAAATTAAAGCTGACCAAATAAAATGAATATATTTGCTGAGGGGCGTGAACGAAGGAGCAAATGTATCTTTTTCGTCTCGAGAGCTGCCACTTCTATGCAGGGAATCACAGACTTTTATATATCGCTGTCGACGTTTTTTCTTTTTGACTCGGCGCTGATCTACTGTGTGCACAAATCCCTTCTCCTCCGCACTGGCTATTTAGATCTCAAAGTTGATTAGATCTTTTGAAGGGATCTTGCTTGGGATCATTGCAAGTAATAATCACTCCAGACATTATGATGCTTGTTTCTAACCTCCTCTTAACACAGCGAGCGAGCAAATTCTGGCGAATGTAGCGCGAAAAGTTGTCCAGATATACCATGTGCAATGTCTCTCACTATTAGAGAGTGCCACATTGATTTGGACCAGTGAAAATATGTTAGAGGAGCGCGAAACTTTGCATAAATAGAGCCAGAGCGAGCGATTTTTCAAACAAGCGACACAACGCTTTGCCTGTTCACTGACACATGGAGCAGGTTAGGACATCTTCATTGGGAAAAACTGAAACAATCTCAAGTTCGCTCGCTCGTTCGTACCGCGTCCAGTTGGGAAGAGGTGTAAGGCTATTGACTCCGAATAAAGCCCCTTTATTTAATTTTCTAAATACATGACCACCACTGATAACAGTCGGCTGGTTTTAACCCCAACAGTGGTACTAAGAAAGAGCTAAATCCCATAATTACAGTGATCTTGGTGTTCACAACTGGAAGGTGAAGCAACAGGCCAATACAGCATTGCATTGATAATCCAAAAGGTGGATTTGTGGTCTGGTATTGAGGCTGATTACTACTTTTGGGAGTTGTTTTATAAATCATAGCTGTTCAGCACAGGGTTGTGATGTGAATACATTTACAAAACAGAAATATAGGGCTACTTTCACATATCAGATTCAGATCAGTAGGACACTACACAGTTTGGTGCCACTGCGGAGGCGTTGAAATATTTCTTATTTCTCGTATTTACACCTGAAGGTGTCTGGGTAAAATATAATAATTATAATATTTTATATGGGGTTAACGTGACAGAATTAGAGCAGGAGACAAGAAGAACATCCATCACCTTTTACTCTGAAAGAGGTAGGGTCAAATCCCAGAGGAGTTGCCAAAAAGCTGTGGTTGTAAACGTGAATGAGTAATGTTCACTGGGTTAGAGTAGTGCTGTAGGGATTTGATTCACACGGATGCCAGTCATGCTGAAAATGCACACACTCCTGCTCAAATGCTCCGGCTACAAATGTGCTGTCTTGGTAACGCAGACGGGCTTGTTGTCAGAATGTGAGATCAAATCTGCCAAACACACAGCAGACGTGAAGTTCAGGACAGAGTTCATTCTGCATGTTGTGTAATAGAGGCGGAAAATCAGCTTTGTTGGAATAAATCTGATCTTGTAGATTCAATCAGTACATTTACAAAAACACTAATAATTTAATCAGAACCAGATTAAGGCAATACTCTGATTAGTGCAGCTGTCTTATTAAGATGTTCAGCGGGTGAAATCAGGTGAATAAATCTTCAAATCTAAATAAACAAACTGATTAACGAGCCTGCATTAATTGTAAATCCTCCATTACGGCGTCATGTAATTACGTTAGACTGATTTCTTTCAGCGCTATTAATCCTGGAAAATGTGTTTCTATACACATTCAGAAACATGTCAGCATTAGTGGAAAATCAAAGTGAAGTGTGTTAACATCGCAGATTACATCTCACTCTGCAACAAGTTTAGAGTGAGATGAATTGGAATTGTTATAATGATGTTAGTAATGATGCAGCAATAATGAATGAACGTCTGCAGCCCTGTCGCGGTTATGTTTGGTCTGATGAAGCCAGCATTACTGAACCTAGATAACTCAATTTACCCCAAGACACTGTGTGTGTTTATTCTTTGTTTTATATTTGGTGCATTTTAATGACCATCAGCATCCATATGAATGCATTTGGACTCCTCTTAAGTAGCTTGAAGGCTGACAAGACCCTTTTATTCCACACTGTCTGACAGTATATCTTCTGTATCGGCTGTTTCGGTTTTTCACTATAGCTATATTTTTTAAATAAAAAAATGAATGAATTAAAAATAAGAGTATTACTTGACAAATCTCCCTTTAAGGTACATTTTAAACAGATAAAAAACGTGTGATTAATTATCGATTGATCGCAATTAACTATGGAAAATCAAGCGATTTATCATGATTAAATATTTGAAACGATTGAAAGCCCTATAGAAAAGACTTGGATATTAACAGGTTTTTGGATATGAGCAAATATCGATGATCACTTATTGGTTATAGGTTGAAGAAATGAAAGAGGGAGACTGTCTTCGCACGGTCTGACAAATCCAACAACCGGTTATGTTAATCGGAGTAAATACAGCTGCATGTAAACGGGAATACTGGTGGAATACTCATATTCATAAGACATGTAAAAAGCTTAGTAGGAATATTGTCTTTTTCAGAATAAGCCAAAAAAATGAATATTTTGTACATGTAAACATAGACACTGAGTGAAATATTCAAACTCAAGACCTTGTGTGTTTTATGGCTGCAGTACGCTCCATCCAATAGGAATATTCTACATGTCTTGTGCATCATTTACATACATTTATATAAATTTCATTAACAATTTGACACAATATATTTGGTATTTTTGGGCTCTCCACTATTTAAAAATAACCACTGATTTCAAATAATAGCCTTTGTTCTGAACAGTGCTTGGCTGCACAGCATGAGTTTATAATGACAGTCCAAGTATAGCTTAATTTGGAAGTGGTTAGTGAGAGAAACTAAAGTAAAATATTCTTTCCAGAAGAACTGTGCACAGTCTTTTACTGTAACTATCTGGATGAACAAAAAGAGATCTCAATATTTGTTTTCTGTTAATCCTCATGTGAATGTGATCACCGGTGTTGTGGCAGTTTTGATGAACAGCTTCACGTCTCAGTGGTTACATCTGTGTCACCACCAGCCCGTGTGTGTTTGTTAATGTATCATGAATTAGCTCATGCATAAATACATGCACTGTGTATTAAAGCGGCATGTTGCATCAGGCCTGCCAGAAATCTAAAGGCCACACCGTACCTTACATTATTAAATCAACAGCAGGAGCCACTGCAGTCTCTACTAATCAGCTCTGAATCCACATGCATGGATTCATAATGATAAAATGACAGATAGGAGATCCTTCCCTCTGTTCCAGCCATGTGGAATATCTCTGCCTCATGTTGTTACCCAGCATGCATTTCAGCGGTCTATTTCAGTCGCTGGGTGTCCAACACTATTAACACAAAAGGTCCCAACATTATGGGCTTAGTAATTCATGCTAATCATATGGGGTCTAATTGATGATAATGTATGTGGCAGTGAACTGAACGTTCAGCACCCTGCACTTTAAATCTTAGTCAGTCCGTTTAGAAGAGAGATATTGAGATATTTTATAGCTGAGATATCTAAGAGGAGGCGTCTTAAGTGGTGTAAGATGAATACCACAATGTCCTTGGCTCAGTTCTGGCCTGTTTCTCACTCCTTGAGTCTCCTGACATTCTTCACTACTTCACTATCAAATAGAGACAAACGTGCACAGAAATAACCAGCCATCGTCAGCCGAACAACCAGCGCAATTGCCGACATATTTGCTGTTCTAGCAGCAGAGCATTGTAAAACACACTTTGTTTAAAATCGACAGAAACAAAATAAAACTAACCAACGGTCTTTCCAACAGTCATCAACATTGGTCAAAATAAACCCTAATTTCAACAAGTTAGACGTGAAAATATGCCAGCTCTACACCTGTTTCACCCGCTGTCTCTCTCTCTCCCTGCAGAGCAGCGGCTGAGCGGCTCTCGTTCTTCAAAGGCAGACCATTAAATTAGCAAAATAAAATGACAAACTAACTGGCGATGTACTCAGCCAATCGCCTAACCGCACATATTACTGAATCTGGAAATGACCAATGTCGCTGCCTTGCTAAGTGACTAACACACAGCAACACAACAGTCAGCATTTGCCATTATGGAAAAATGAAAACGAGGAAAACCGTGCTGAAATACTGAAGAGCTGCTTCGCAGTCGACTGCATAAACAAACTCAAGACGCAACATTTAAAACACAAGTTTACATATAAAGCAAAAGAGAAGCAACATGATGCAATACGTCCTTAGGGGCTGTGTAGCATATTCTGATTCCTAGTTGATCAGGCTAACAAATTCTGCCTTGAAATAGGAACAAGTGTCTAAAAGGCTTCAGGCGGTCTTCAATGTAATGCTAGTTCTTAACTTTCCGATCACATTTCAATGTCCGGATCCCTTTTGATTGAGATGGCCCTTATTTTTTCAAAGAATGGTATCACGTCATGTCACTACATAACCTTGAGAACAAAACCAGAGAGTGAATCAGAGTTTTACGACAAAAACAAACAAAGGAACCTAAAGATTCATTACATTATTGGCCCACTTGGTTTAGTTCACTTCTGCCTTGGGCCAGTTCTTGAGAAAATGTAACCTCATTGGTTGCCAAGACTTTTCAGTCAGTATGTTTGAGTTTGGTTTATTATATGCATTGTTTCGGCTTTCGGGGGAAAAAGGCTCACAGCAATTCCCCTCTTATTTATGTGACAAGAGATATTAGCACAGAAATCTGCTGAATTATTAATAAAGTGACCCAATTAGTGAGTAGAAACTCATTTCCATCACTGGTCCGCTTGTTATTACACTGAAGCAGCCACGGACAAACACTGGTATACTATACTACAGACAAATAAATCTAGACATGTCATCTATCTATGTGCACACACTCCTGCCTGTTCATGTAACGTTAGAAACTCTAAAGACCACTGGCATCACTGCCAGCATTGTACTTTTCTTCTTTTTATCTGTCATGTTCTAGTTCAAATAGCCCTTAATAACTTTAAAAAAATAACATTTGATACAGCATTAAACTGTGTTTTTGATTGCAGCTGTGAGGAACTAACTAGTAATTGTAGTGAAACACCTCACAGTCACCTCACAACTTCCTGTTGACACAAAAACATGAACACAATCTCTCTCTCAGGTACAAAAAACAAGGGCACAATCAGTCACTTAGAGACACACGCAACCAAACACACTCTCACACATGCTCTGCCTCCTGTAACCCACACATCGCTCAGTTAACAGCCTCCCTGAGGAGTCATCACACGCACAGGCTATTTATAGGGGATTCATTAATAGTGAGATGAACTTCACTCTGTCATAAAGGAAGCTACAATGACTATGGAGATGTCACTTGCTGACTAAATCACGCCTCCAGTTTGGAGAAACAGACAGGAGTTACCACACGGAAGCACAGCAATGTACTGCTGAGGACGGGGTCGGCAGCAAATCGTATTTTAGACACCTAAAAGAAAGGGCATAGACTGTATAGCTGTCTCACGGCAAGGTAAACTGGCAACAAATATTATAAACATAGCGTACACTTAAACTGATATTGATGCTTTTAGTGAGCCTTTCTTTTAGGTGTCTAAAATACGTTTTAACATCCATAAACAAACAGTTGTCCTCTGAGTTCCTGAATAATTAATATTTTGGAGATAATAAGTTGAACCTTCAATAAAGTAAACTGATCTCCACTCTTTCTGTGCCTGTCCACAAGTCATTACGTCCACGTACACGCATGATCACTGCCCAGCACGTAGGCGCCACACAATGGCAGATTTGCACAAACCACTGCCAAGCTAATTAACTAGAGAGGTCGCTGTCAGAGTTTCCTGTGCATCCCATAATTTATCACATCTCCTGGAGAGACCTCACTCTTACTAATCATTCTAATTCTCCTATTTTTTCTGTTTTATAGCTGAAATCCATTTTATTTTTCTACTAATTACATTTTTTCCTCATCCTGGGGTCTTTTATGGTCTGCGGATTCTTGTAGTGTTCACGGTACAAATCAATACAGTCTATCAGGAATTCTACATAGTGAAACTAATGGATGTTCACAGCTTCGTCAGGCTTTCTTTCAAAATTTATTGGAGACATTTGTGTTACAATAGTGATGATATGGCACATTGTTGCACAAGAGAGATAAGATATGAGAAGGCTGCGGGTCTCGGTGAGGGCGTTTACAGCTAAGAGGTGCTCTCTATCTCAGAGTCGATTGGCTAGAGGGGATTTATAATGCAGATACAGCAGCATTTGTACATCTTCACAATAATGAAGTGTTGGTGCTCTTGAAATTTTTCATGATAGAAACATCAATTTACTGCTACAACGCAAAGTACAATGAAATGAAAAACATGCCGTATAAGGTTAATAGCACAGGACGTAATTCACACCTACAGTTAATTTGATTTCAGCCAAACTGTAATGGAAAAAATGAACACAGACGTGCACACAGTGACATTTACAAAACAGGAATTGAAAACAAAAGTCACAGGGACATACTGTAGCTCGTTTGTTGAGAACATGAATGTTGGACTTTTCAGCTCTCTTTCTGTAATTGATATTGCATTTCAGATGTCAACCTGCTCTCTCACAAAACTGCACGTTATGGGGTTTAAATTACATTGTTACTATACAAAACACACTGCTGTTCATATGTAAGCAGACAAACATGATGCTGCGTGACAGGACTTTGAATGACATTGTTCTTATCTGCACAGATGAACTGATCTGTATCATGCGGTTGTGTGTGTACAGGTCTGTGTATTTACATGTTTGTGTAGATTCCTGTGCCAACTCCTCATTATGTGACAAGCATACTGTATGCTGTGGAGCTACTTTTATCCAAACCTCTTTGGATCGTAATGAATATGTTTACATGCACACTAATATTCCGAATATGACAATATTCTGAACTTGATAGGGGTCATGTAAACAGCATGTTTCGTTTGGATATTCTGAATTAGGCCTTATTCCGACTGGAGTATTTTCATAAAGACATGGGATGTTATTCAGGTTTTAGGAGCATTCTTTGGATGTGTATACAGCGCATTCGGAATATGCGTCTCAAGTGGGGTTTTTACGGCAGTTTACGGCCAGCTCCGTGCGTTGTACACAAAACAACTACCCGACAGTTTGCAGCGATGCCCCAAAAAAAAAGCCCACATTTCTGGTCGGAAGGAGAATCACACCTACTTTTAAACATTATGAAAGACTTGGATATCAACAGGTTTTTGGATATGCGTAAATATCACAACACCAACCTTTACAAGAAAGTGGTTGAAGGAATGAAAGAGGGAGGCTGTGTTTGTCTGCCACCGGTTACGTTAACTGGAGTATGCACGGCTGCATGTAAACAGGAATATTAGAGGAATATTCATTTTCATTAGTCATCTTAGTAGGAATATGGTATTTTTCAGAATAAGTAATCACTGATTCCAATCATTCTGAGCACAGATGCTGTAGACGCAGTGAGAAACAAATCAAAGACTAGTGGCCAGATGTATAAAAAATATGCATACACCATTTCCCGCACATAAACATACTGCATTCTGTTTTTGTAATTATTTATGAGGGGGTTTATATTTGAGCCATCAAATATCTCGATGAGTTTTAGTCGTGAATCTACACAGTCTAGAGAGTTTTATGCATGTGGCCGCTGGGCAGTGTTTGCTCCCTGCTGAGCCAACTTGATAGGGAAAAGACCACACTATTAAAACCAATCACTGTGATTCAACCAGTCTCTAACTTTACAGAAGTCTGTCCTGGAAAACGGACGTTGAGTACTGACACCAAACAAAGTTTGACACTTCAAGTCCTTCTCCAGCATCCTTGTTGTTAGAGACTGAGAGCTAAATAATGAAATGCAAGTCGTAGCTGATTCAATGTAAGGTTGATTGGTCAAGGTGTAATAGAGTGCAAGAAGTTGTTATGGATTTACTGTTTACAGAGTAAATTACCTGCTCTTTGAATTTCTTCCACAGTCATTCCTTGACACAAGTTGTTTGTTTTGGACAGCTGACATTTATTTTTAAATCGCATCATTAATGTTTGCCTGGAAGGTTAATTATATTTATAACCTTAATCTATCCAGGGATGGTTTACTGAGCAGAACAAATGCCTCACCTTCTGTTTTCGATATTCTGATGGAAAAAGTGTCTCCCTTCTTCCATTACAAATTACAGAGCGGCTGGTACTGTACAACTCAGGGATTTGCTTATAAAACACAGATTAATGTTGCATTCATTTGAGCCCGGACATCGTATTTGAATGACGGTCTCCAAATTGCTAAACCTCTCCTCTGCTCTAATTGATATTTTTCTTAACTTTTAGAAACTGAGATACATTTATACAGGTGCAGCAGGCAAGTACCTTGCTCAGGTGTTCAGACTGTTGCTTTAACCAATACCATTTTAGGGATTGAAGACAATGATTTTACAGTTGCCCCAAAATCTGTTTTTTTGGGGAGGGGGGGGTTTCATAAAAAGGGTCATATTTATATTTAAAGATTGGGAGCATTTCTATTGCCTCCGCATGGTTCTCAACATGGTGACAGCTGAACCGGCGGTCCACAGCTAACGGTGCTAACAGTGCTAACAGTGCTAACAGTGCTAACAGTGAAAACAACAGCAACAGTGCTGACAGCGATAACAGTGTTAACCTGTGGGGAGGAGGAGGGAAGGGGTGGTGGGAAACCAGGAAGGAGGATGGGTGCAACACTTACGCAACGGCGCCATCGGT
>CAKALG010026919.1:0-10041 GCA_916700815.1 Helicolenus hilgendorfi | reverse complement strand
GAAAGAGTGTGTTGATGAAGCTTCACACAAATGGTTGCAGACCTTAACTGTGAGTGTGTGGATGGGTGGGTGTTCTTACATGAGGTCCCAGTCCAGCTGGGCTTTGTCTATGTCATCCATTATGGCCTGGAGCCGTCGTTTAAACCTGGGCTCAAACCGCACGTCGTCCTCTAAAAGGAGAACCTTCTGGAGGCCACGTTCCAACACCTGACGGTCAGAAAACACAAACACTCAACATAAATTAACAATTAAAGAACACCAGCTGTCCAGATTGTCCCTCTCTTTTACATTATTCCTGGTGATAACTTATCTTATCTACAATATGCATTGCAAAATTATAACAAGAAATGCAAACTAAGACCTGTTTCCACCACAAGAACTTTCTCCTGGAACTAAGAACCTTTTGAGGAACTCATTGTGTTTCGACCGCAGGGACCAGGGTCTAAATTAAGTTTAGGGGACATTTTCTGGGGCCTTTTTACCCCCCAAAGAGCCCTGGTCAGCGGGAAATACTTTCTGAAAGTACCGAAACTTTCGGGGTGGAGTTTGCAGGGATGACGGTCTCACAGCTGCTTCAACTGTACCACTTCCTTCATGAACAAGGAAGTACTCTAACATTGATTTAGGACCATTTAGGACGAGGGGAGAGCATTTCTCTTTGTTTGATAACATTAAAAGTAAAGTAAGGCTCTGCTGTCGGCTTCCTGACTCATTAAAAAAAAAACTGAGTGAAAAGGAGAGAGAGAGAGATCGCGAGCGGTAATGTTAGAAGGGTGAGACAGAGCGGCGGTGCTGTGAACGAGAGAAACAAAAGCTATTTTCTGATTGTTTCACAGTGGTTAAGTTCTAAAGCACAAATAAAACACGTGAATACTCAACAGGTGATTTACTGTGGACACAGACGCTCTTAGTTTCATTTTCCTCCTCTACATTTCTTTCATTTCGTTCAATGTGCATCAGTTTCATACATCAGTGGACCAATTTGTCTAATCTTCGCAGGTCTTTAGACCGCAGCGGAAACACAGACAACAGTTGGCTGAAGGAACCTTTTAGTTCCTTGAAAAGTAGTTCCCGGGACTAAAAGTCTTGGGAACTTTTGGTGGAAACCCGGCTCTAGAGATGGACAGATTGACAGACTCTCTATTGAACTACACAACCCTTCTTTTTTCCACACAGTAGTGCGTTACTCTTCCCTGCTCTTACCTCTTTCCATATAGAGTGATGGCTGAGGAAGCAACCGATCTCCCCTCTGGTCAGGACTCGACCTGAGTAAGGGTCCTTGTAGTCCGGCATCATCTCTATTCCTAGTCGCTGCAGCTGGGACGTATTGAGAGCCCTGCGAGAGACAGAGAAGGGAAATATAGTCTATTCACTTGTCATTATGTAGCTGAGTCTGTCATCAATGAAAACAGCTTCACTGCAAAACACAACAAAGTCAAACTCAGCAAGTTGCAATAAGTAATCCATTTTGTCAGACAAACAAAGGCTGGAAGAAGGATTAGGACATTCTCAACGGTGGATTAAAGTAAGCGCCGAGGAGGGAAAGTAAGTCAAGCCTTTTCCTACAAACACCAAAGCTCTGTTTAGACAGGATGTTTGTGTATGGATGTCAGAAAAAGCAGCTACAGACGGGAGACAGAAGACCGGGCATTATCTTAGCTGACGTTCAGGGAGCACAGTTAAAGTGCATCACAGGTGCATTTCAGGTAGAAAAAAATATACTTTTACCATCAGCCTTGAGGTCACTTCATTGTGTGCATGCAGGGCTGTGTGTGTTTTCGACCTACTTGCCGTCCACTGCGTCTGTCAGCGTGGTGTGTAGACCCAGCGAATACATTGTTTTCAACATCCTGGTTCTTCTGTCCAGCCGACGCTTCAGGTTGATCAGATATATCTAAACATTTAAACAGACAAAATAGAGACAAGGGCTGTCAATCATTTAAAATATTTAATCGTGATTAATCGCGAACTAATCTCACATTTGTTTTATCTTTTCAAAGTTTAGCTTAAAGGGAGATTTGTCAGTATTTAATACTCGTATAAACATGGGAGCGGACAAATATGCTGCTTTATGCACATTCATGTATATATTTATTATTGGAAATCAATTAACAACACAAAATGATGACAAATATTGTCCAGAAACCCTCACAGGTACTGCATTTAGCATCAAAAATATGCTCGAATCATAACATGGTAAACTGCAGCCCAACAACAGCTGTCAGTGTTTCAGTGTGCTGACTTGACTATGACTTGCCAAAACTGCATGTGATTATCTTAAGGTGGGCATGTCTGTAAAGGGGAAACTCGTGGGTACCCATAGAATCCATTTTCATTCACATATCTTGGGGTCACAGGTCAAGGGACCCCTTTGAAAATGGCAATGTCAGTTTTTCCTCGCCAAAATGTAGCACAAGTTTGGAGCTTTATTTAGCCTCCTTAGCGACAGGCTAGTATGACATGATTGGTACCAATGGTTTCCTTAGATGATGCCAGTATGTTCACTCTAGAATCTAATTGCAAGACATTAGTGGCGTTGCCAAAACTGACAGCCAAAATGGAGAAATTTAAGAGAACACATTTTAATTTTCTCTGAAACCTCTCTTTGGGTATATTCCAAATGTTTCTTTGTCACTCTTTCTCCTTGTAGAATGGGAGATGTACTGTATAGTGCAAAGACACAGAGGACAGATGAAACAGAAGTTAGAGTCAGGGAGGTATGAGGTGAAGGCGAGGGCAAAGGGACAAGAAGATCTTGGAGACACAAAGAAAGGAGAGAATCTGCTACAAAAACAGGAAGTGGGATTTGCTGATTAACAGTAAATACTGTATGCAGAGAGACAGATGCTGTTCCTCCAGGCAGAGCCAACACACTCACTTGATCAAAGCCCATGGTGTCCTGCGGTGATGGCGGATAGTACAGGTGCTCAGAGGGCTCAATGTCGTGGTCAACTGTTGACAGAGAGAGAGGAGGGAGGTGAGAGGTTAAGACAACAAAAACAGGATTAGAAAATAACTGAATTTCCTCTGGATCCTGGAGGTTTTATTTAATTTGCTTTATTTAAAATCTGAGCAGTGAGGGAGGCCAAAAGGGAGAGAAAGTGAGAGGGGAGGTGGAGGTTGAATAAACAGAGAGAGAAGGAGGAGGATACCATGAGGAGGGGGTTAATGCAAAGAGGGTTGACAGGATGTAATCATGACGGGTTGCTGAGGTCAAGAAGGAGAAGAAACAAACCTGAGAGGTGAAGTAATCAAGGAGTGACAGATAGTAAAGCCACAACAGCTGGGAAGTGTGTGTGTGTGTGTGTGTGTGTGTGTGTGTGTGTGTGTGTGTGTGTGTGTGTGTGTGTGTGTGTGTGTGTGTGTGTGTGTGTGTGTACTCACTCAGAGCCTCCGTGATGGTGTGTATGAAACTCTCGCTTTCTTCTTCTACACTCTGCTGAGCTTTGAGAGGGACGGGCAGGAGGCCGTAATGTTCTCTGTTACACACATACATCTGCACACCTGGAACACACACACACACGGTTCTGTAAATAAAATATCTTGAGCCAAACATTTAAAATAAACTTTCAAATTAGACCACCCCAGGTCCTCATACCTCGTCCCAAATGATGCACAAGTGTCACACTAGAGCCTACATGCTACACAAACACAAATAAACTGCTCTATGTTCCTTTAAGCGTTATTGTTAAAGCATAAAGATTATCCAGTAAATGAACGAGGGATATGGTTAGGACAGTGTGATACACAGTGGGTAACAATGCATTGGATGATTGTGGTATGATGCCCTCTGTGGACACAGTATGCAGGCTTCACACTCTCTTAGTCGACTAATCTGTTGTTTTGGTCTTTAGACTAAGATTTCTTTAGTCGATTAGTCATTTTTTATGCTTTTTTCAAGCTGAATGACTTATTTCTGAGAGACTTATGAGCACATCTCTGGTAAACACACGATTTAAAGTGGTGCTTTTGTGCGATTCTTTGTGGAGAAGCTCAGTTTAACAGATCTGTCGATTGAATCAACTAAAAAACGAATGACTGTTAGTCGACTAAGAATTTCTTTGTTGTTGCCTTGTCACCCTATTTTACATGTACCAGCATTGTTTTTAGCATTTCATCATGAAATAGCCAATTGAATAAAGGCTTTTTATATATTTTTTCCCAGAAGAGTGCCTTGGACTCCCCCCTTTTTTGAACCTTTGTGAACTCCACCAAAAGAGCACCTTCATCACACTGATTTGAACTTCCGAGGACTTTTTCCCTTTTTCAAGAATTTCTTTGGTCGAGGGGTCACGGACAGCTTTAAAATTTGGAAATTAACTATATCAGTGTGTCTGTCTGTCAAAACTGCCCCCTCTTTTGTAGCATTAACAACGTGTGTTGCAATAACCGACATTATGTAAGAGGTGTCAATTAGTGAATACACTGCATCTATTAAATTGTAAGAAATATCCATCATTTGTATGTAAAATTTACATTGGGCTCTGTTTCTTTGCTTGATTATTGAATTTGATTGTTTAGATTTATCGGAATTACATTTTTCAATCAAAGATGCATAATTTACATTTCAGTTCAGTTTACTCTCTGTCACAGTTTGGCTCTGTGTTCAGCTGCCCTGAGACATTTAGTAGACTGGACTGAGTTGTGTTTTCTGTGCTAAGTTTTTCCTTCTGTGTTCCTGTACCTCCGTGTCTCTGTGAGGGTCTTTGTGTTTGCATGTCTGTTTCTGTTTGTGTGAAGACTTTAATATGTTTAATTTTTAGTTGCAGGCGAATACTACACAGCCTCGTTGTCTATGTAATGGAAAGCTTAATGGCTGTTTGTTCCCTATGGATTACTACTGACGTCAAACACACAAATCTACAAACATTGGTATTGTTTCACACTCAAGACAAACACATGGATCCATTTTTCTGTGCTTTCACTCATCTTCTTTAATCTGACAAATGTGCATAAAACTAAAAAAGGAATGCTCAGCAGTGCACGCATCCAGAATGAAGTGAAGCTGTCATGTGGCATTTACGGCCCTGCTACAAATGTGGTAGTTTGTTGTGAGTTGAGTTTTCAAACGGACCTGCTTGACGTGCTGAGAAAGCAAACACCATTATGTCATCAAATGCCCAGCTGTAGTCCGGGTGAGGAGGGTAGAAGGTCAGGTCCCTGCTGGATTCACGACGCAGGTCTATTAAGAAGGTGCTGTGCACCATGGGTACGGCGTAACAGCCGAGCCGCTTCCACTCCCTGATCGGCTGGTAGTCTGGCGTTCGCTTGTAGTAACCCTGACAGAGAGGAGGAAGATGAAGAGCACCGGGATCAGGGAATAAATCCAGCTGAGTGGACGAACAGATGTATGAGTTTAAGTCTAAACTGTACCTGTGGGGTGATGCCACACCAGAAGTTGGAGTAGAGAGAGCGAGACTCTAACATGGGAGCAGCCAGGGTCAAGTTTTCAGCCATCAGCAGGTTCAGCACACGGGGGTTAGTCAGCAGGTTGTCGCTGTCTACAAACTGGAGAGGCGAGAGGATCACACATCATATCATATGCATTCTGAAACTGAATTGGCGAGCCTTGTGGTTTATCTTAAACAAATATGTCAAATATGCAACAGTTGATGCCAATTAATTTGGCATCAACTGTTTCATTCATGCTTCACAATCACAGGCTCCTCCTTTACCAGCTGACTAGTAGCGTCCAATGATGCAGGTGTACAGCGTAGCCATTATAACCGGACACTTGTCACTATTACTCTGCTCACCTTGCCTCCCCAGTCTCCTCCTTTAGTGCTACATTTTTTGTAATGTTTATTTAAAGGGACATTGTGTAGGATTTGGTGGCATCTAGTTGTGAGGTTGCAGATTGCAACCAGCAAAACCACTATGGTTAGGTTAAGGAAAAAACTACATGGTTGGGCTTAAATTTACTACCTTTGTAAAGTGAAAATGACACTGAATGTTGAGAACACGGGACGCGAATGAACAGCTGATTGTTACGTGAAGGTGAAACTTAACGCACAGGACACGAACAGTGGTCTCCTGGATGAAAGCCTTGTGTTTGTTGGACCCATCCACCTCTCCTCTCGCCCGCCCTTTGTGTGTCTTTTCCCTCTTTAAACTAACCTTATAAGCATTTGCTATAAATGTGTATCTGACTGAATTATTGCATGTTTATCATAAGGTCAAAATAGTCTTACTAGTATATAGTCAGCCCATCGTTCCCTGGCAGCCTTCAGCGCCGCCTGTCTCAGCTTCATCACGTGGTTGAACCTTGAAGGAGGCCAGTGCTTCGGGCCCCACTCATCTGTGTAGGACCTGATAAACAGATAAATGGTTGTCACCATTTAACTAATTATGTGAGAAAACTGGGATACAATCCAAGTCTGAATTACTTTGAATAGATGTTAATCAATGATTCCTGTGGAAACCGTGACTCACCTCGGCTCCTCCATGGGTCTCCACTCCACGTAGTGATAGACACCCTGGGCTCTCTTCAGCCATTCTCTCAACATGGCGGTGGTGTTGTCCACATTATGGTCGGTTGCTGCCCTGAAACACAGACACAGACAACACAGGACGTCATTCAGATGAAGCAAAAAATTAAACTACCGGTACAATGCAGCCTGTGCCTGTTTAAGCGCATCTGCTAAACACTTGAGACAAACAGCTGTCCCTGCCCAGAAACAAACATCTTGGCGTGTCAGGGCTGTTTCCAGGGATGAGACCCCTGAGTCAAACATAATGTAGAACGATGCAAACTGTCATCAGCTTGAGGTAACAGGGAAGAGTTTGTGACACTCTGAGCCATGACATCCAGACAGCCTGTTATGGAAGAAGACGTTTAGACTTCCAGACTTGTCCAATTACTCTCTGATGTCACAACAGGCAGCCACAGCGTTGCAAAGCTTCCTTACTGCCTAATTAACTTCACTGCTTCGCAGCACAGACAAAGTCTGAGGAGCCACAGTGCAGACAGACGTTGCTCTTAGGCACTCTGGGTAAAAAATAGCCAAGACAGGTACATCAAGCACATGCTAGAGAAGAGCTGCCACAAGGACAACCATCAAAATGAACTCAGCCTGAAGGTGTATGTGAATATTGATGCATTGTGTGTCAACAACTCAACACAAAAATATTGCACAGACTGACAGATGGACAGACAGGACACCAGTATGTAAGCAAATGATGTCAGTGTAAAAGTTAGCACTGTTGTAGCTGCTTATTCGTCCCTCCTGTGGTTTACGCTCTGTTTCTTCACAGAGAGATTTCCACTCCAGCTCTCAGAGCTGACTGAGAGAAGACACTGCCACTACTGTTATGTGTCGGTAAGAGAGAGTGGTGTGTATATATAAATGTGCGCAAGAGAAATTAAAACTGTGCAGCTCCCTATCACTTCTAAATGAGTTTCAGCAAAATAAAGATTACCTGTCTTTGCATTTAAATTGCCCTTTAAAGAGGAAAGGTCAACAGCATGAGAGGCAGAAGGCTGTACTTGAATGTGCACATACAAACAAACACACACATTTTGTGAGATGGAGTTTTCCACTGCTTGCTGTAATATTCCTCGCTGTACTCTATCCAAAATCACACCCAATTTTAGACCGGCTGGACAGGGATAGAAACACACACAACCACACACACTAATATACCGTCTGCTCCTATTTGCAGTAAGATAACAGTGTTGACACTCTTCATTTGCCAGATACAGAATAAAGTGCCCCAAGGATGACGTATATTTTGTAGGCCAACCAGGAAGTTAGCATCGTACGGGTTCCCTCAACAAAAAGTGTGAATACAATCACCAGAAGTAAAAAGCTAACATTAGGCTATAAACGGACTACAGCACGGTCGCATGAGCGGATTAAACAAGGAGGCTGTAAAGGCGGACGAGTCGGCGTGATGACGTTTAGTAGTCTCATTTAGCCACTTGTTAACAACCGCCTTTTTTAAGATACATAAAGGCTTCACGAGGGAACCGGAAGTGCTAAAATGCTAACTCATTTCAGGGTTTTAGGAGTCGTTCCTGTAGCACTCTATACAGATTTTCACACAGACATGCATACAGATGTGTTCAGAACTACACAAACACAAACTACACCCATGCAAAAATCACACATAAACATGAATAGTATTGCATTTCACATGATTGACATGATTAGTCAGAAAAGAGGCACATAGGTTTGGGATTCCAATCATCTTCAGCCAGACAGATAAATATCTCATCATCACACATAACCAGCAGCTGGAGAGGAGCCGTGAGCCTGAAGGAGACACAGCGCCACGATCAGTAATTTTAATAGTATGTGTGTGTGAGTGCGTGCCTACACTTGCAGATGTGTGACAAAACATAAGGAGGATGTTCATTTTTGTGTTCCGGGAATGTTGTTTTTACAGCAGCATCACTGGTGATTTATCTGTTGCACAACTGGTAGTTTACCATCTTAAATGCATCTGTTTGAGAGTGTGTAAAAGGTTGTGAGAGTGTGTAAAAAAAGTATGCATGCACATGCATGTGTGTGTTTTTAGTGCATAACTCCACTAATAAAGGGGGACGTTGCCCCTTGATGACTGGCTGTTGCTTTTTTTTTTATCGTGGGCTAGAAACACACCTGACTCGCGGGTAATGAGTACATGTGCACACACATTTACATGCTTTTTTAACCGCTAAACTGCACATCGCCGGAGGAAATAAATGTGTTCCTACACGCCATCTTCCAATGACAGACTCAGCTGCAGGCATAATTTTAAAAGGAGGGAACTTCTGGGAACTAAAGAACAACATATGGTATAGTATGTGGGAACATATAGTATCTTATATAAGACTCTGTTTAAGGGTATGTGAGACAACGAGGAGGAGCGTGGGATACAGGAGGAAGACGGGGTGAAAGACAGAGGAAAAGAAAGGGGGATTTGTGTTTGCATCACTTTATTTTAATACTAAACATAAACTGAAAATGTTATCACCGATAAAGAATTAGCATTTTGGTGAATTCCTCAAAGAGCTCATTAAAAACCTTCCAAAGTTAATGATCAGACTAACTACACATCTCACTTTAAAATGCTAATGATGCTTTTCTTTGGCTCACAAAATCAGAAGGAATATAAAATCTCAGAAGCGTCCTTTTTTGTATTTTCACATGCTCTTCTTGGCAGGACATATCCTTCCTCTGTCCTGGTAATAAGTCGGTAAAGGTTGAAGGTTGTCTACAAAAGAATAGTAAACTCCATTTTTCAAAAGAAGAAATGTGGAAACAATTACTTCAATAAATAGGCAGATTTTGCCAATAAAAATGTTGTGAAGCTTATACGGTGTACAAAAGCCATCTAATGAGGATGATGCGTTCGGTTTCCTCCCACTGCCCAGCCTCAGCGAGCACTCGGGACTCTGCACACATGTGAAGCAAATAGACTGAAACAAAGAAAGGCTTTTGTTCATGCGTCTGCTACATGTTTGATCAGGCAAAGAAAACAGCATCGAGTAAATCCACCTTTAGATGTGCCTTATTTTGTGCTTTCCATAATTTCCATGGGGCATCCTCTCCTCCATCTCATTTCATTTTAGACACGCTTGTCCAACTATGAGCTCCTCAATTTCCTCTACCTTACATAACCCACCGCAGCTGAACTGTACTGTGCTGTAACCTCAGTGCCAAAGAGTCTTTGCAGTTCCTGCCAAATACTTCAGCTATGCAAAGCTGGCATCTCTGAAACTACAGGATTAAGAATATTTTATCTAACTATGGGGAAACATTCACATCTACACACAAGTAGCAACATTTCCTGTCTCCATCTCTGTGACTTTAAGGAATGGAACCTGCCAAAATCAAAGATAAATTAATAAATAAATAAAAGACTTGATAAATAAAAATGTCATTAAATGTAGCAAAAATAATATTAAAAATAAATGTAGCCATTAATTAATTGATAGAATGTGACATTAATTGATATTTCTGCTTTAATTTGCTTCTTTATTTATTTATCTTTGTATTAATTCCCTTACTTA
Source organism: Helicolenus hilgendorfi (assembly GCA_916700815.1). Taxonomy (NCBI): domain Eukaryota; kingdom Metazoa; phylum Chordata; class Actinopteri; order Perciformes; family Sebastidae; genus Helicolenus; species Helicolenus hilgendorfi. The sequence continues at coordinate 44 of CAKALG010026919.1, read as the reverse complement.
TTTACTCTTCTATTTAATTTTTCCTTTTATTTATTTATTTATTT
>CAKALG010026918.1:0-10871 GCA_916700815.1 Helicolenus hilgendorfi | reverse complement strand
ACCCCCTTCCTCTTGCGGCCTCTCTGTCTTTCTTGCTGCAGCGTTGCCATGGCGACCGAGAAATGTGGGAATACCTCTGTCCTTCAGAGAGAGAGAGAGAGAGTACAAGAGAGAAGGAAGAGATGGAATGAGACAAAGGGCGCAAGGAAAGAAGGAAGGAAGGAAGTAAGGAAGGAAAGAAGAGGGGGTACAGAGGATGCAGGGGAGCTCGGGGATGGGGAAGCGGCAGACATCGCTCACTGGCTGCTGAGCGCACATTAAAAGCTTTGTTTAGCCCTTGAAGGAGCAGCCAAAGTATGAAACATTGTGATCTTAAACACTCGTGTACACACATAAACAAATGTGCGTCAGAGTCGGCGCCCCGCTAATGCATTCAGCTCCCTTCGCTGGCTCCGCTTCCATGAAAGAGAGTTAGTGGAAAGTGTTTTGAGTGAGTTTGTGTGCGCAAACACACACACACACACACACACACACACATGCTCTCTGACACACTCTTCTCCTCTCTCATTCTATCGAACACACACACAGACGTGATTGTGATCACACACATGTTAATCAGTGTCCAGCCAGGCTCCTATGTATTTACCTGGTCTCTGTGTTGTGAAGCCATGGTTACTATGACAACCCATTTAGACTGAAATAGTCTCAGTGCCTTTTGCTTTCTATTGCGTGGCATGTTTCCCTCACCTTGTTTACCCTAAATTCTTCCCCTGACTCACCCCCACCCCTCCTTGTTGTCCATCCATGCAAGTGACTGGTGCATTAGCAAAGTGAGGTGTCCTCCTCCTTCTCTCCTCCCCCAAACTCTGTTACCGCTCCTGTTGTCCCCTTCTCCCTTCTCCCGCATCGCTCTCACCTTCCTGCCAACCTGCTGCAAAGATCCTCCTCAAATTCATTTTATTGGCAGCTAGCATTTCCATGGAAACATCTCGAAACCATGGCAACTATTTGAACGGAGCCAAACGCTTTCAAAACTGCTGCACTCGTCCCCTCGCTCTACCTCTTTTCTCCCTCTCCCTCATGCTATCTTTACTCACTCCTTTCCAGTATGGACAATATTGTTGTCGCAGTCAACCTGCATGAGTGTGTATATATGTATATACAGTATGTGTGTGTGTGTGGTACAGTACAGAGTCAACTTTTTATGCAACCCAGCATGCCATTACTGCATTTGCGTCCACATGCATGGATTTGAGCTTTGATTGGTTTTGGCCGTGTGGCTGTGTGAGCCGATTGTCTTTAACACACACGTGTGCGTGTCCATGCATGTTGCATCCTCTCCTTGTGCACTCTCTGCAGGAACCAAACATGATTATGGCCGAGTGCCTAATGCCTAAGCCTCCTCTCCTCCTCCACTACTTACCTTGAGCTTGTCCTTTCAAGTGTTTCAGCAGCATGCCTGTCTGTCAAACTTGTGACTCCTCCCCCGGGATGCAGCCTGATGATGTGAACCGGAGTAAGACTGAGCTGACTGGCTGCCTGGGAGTCAAGTCACAGCAGCCCTCCCCTGACTCGGCCTGCCACTACTGCAGCTACTGTGGTGGTGGACTCCACAAACATCCAGCAGACCGAGGTGTGATCTTAAAGCTTCAGTAGGTCAGGTTAGTGCCTAAATCAAGTGAGACACCATGTGCCATATTTGAAGTGAAGTGTTATTATTGCGTTTTTAACACTCTCTGCGAATCAGACAATGTAAAATATTAAATTATGACAGCCAATATAATCTAAGTTGCCAGTTTATTAGGTACACCTAGCTAAAACTAATGCAGTCTAATACAGTAAAACAGTCCTGCTGTAAATCCTCCCTTTATGAAGGTTATAAACAAACTTTTTTAAAGTTGTGGATGAAACAGTTTTAAAGAGGTGTTGATTCAGCTGTATGGTCATTTTGGAGCATGTAACTTATGGTGATGTTTAACTGTACTGCATTACACAGAGAAGTTTCTATTATTTAGAGTACGCTCACTGATATAAATGGGGTGGACAGAAATATATACTATTAATATATAACTGAACATTATAACTTTCTTGAAGGATTTACTGCAGGACTGCATTCGTTTTAGACAGGTGTACCAAATAAACTGGCAACTAAGTGTATGTTATATTATTCAATTATACATAACACCAGAAAGCTTTAAAGGAACAGTGTGTAGCATTTAGGGGGGGATCTATTGGCAAAACTCGTTGTGTTTTCGTTACCTTAGAATGAGCCATTTATATCTACATAGGGAGCGGGTCCTCTTTACGCAGCCGGCCGCCATGTTTCTTCTGTAGCCCAGAATGGACAAACCAAACACTGGCTCTAGAGAGGGACATTTGTGTTTTCTTGCTTTCGCGTCAGCCATCGTAGTTCTCCTACACGCTCCTTGAATCAGGAGGATCAATAAAGTTACTATCTATCTATCTATCTATCTATCTATCTATCTATCTATCTATCTATCTTGGCACACGGGAGAAGTTTCAGTTGGTTGCAATCTGCAACCTCACCACTAGATGCCGCCAGATCCTACACAATGCACCTTTAAACTTATACCAACAAAGAAAAAGGAAATACGTATATGTAATTAAGCAAATATCTTTAATTTAAAGAGAGAAGGCAAAAGAAAAAGATAAAAAAAGTTGGATGTCAATGTTCCTGTTAATAAGCATGTTGGTCTGCCTCTAGATGGTCCCACGTGACGTTTTGATGTCAGCTATATGCACATTCTGGCCAAGGAAGGTGGACCAATTAGGTAAACATGACAGTGCTATGTGCACTTATAGACATGCAGCATAATTTTTGGGTATCTGAAACAGATCTAAAATTGAGTGTGAGAACCTGAATATGTTGTTCCAGTGAAAGGCGATGCTCACTTTATGACAGCGGAGCACATAAAGCATTTACCAACTGTGATAGATCCCTCTTCAGATGAGACCGGGATGTATAGTAGAGGATGGCCAGCAAGAAGCTTCCTATAGCTTGAGGTTCAATGTGTGTGATAATAGACTGGAGCTTTTCCAAAAGTAAAAGTTTAACCAAAAGAAGTCACAGCTTGACTGGACTTGCATGACTACAGTGAGCTGGATCTGACTTATCATCTAAGAGCTATTAAAAGTTGTTTATTTTTATTTTTTTTGAGGCTCATATCAAAGTAGCTTCTTTAACACAGGGGGCTTTGAATGTGACAGCGCTGACTGAGACGAGATGTGAGGAAAACATTTACACAGAAATGCAACCAACAATGCTTTGTGTGACTTCTCTTGTGTGCCAAAAAGGGAAGGGGGAAAAAAAGTGCCATAACTGTGAAATTTAATCTGTCCTATTTTAGATCCGTCTGTAATAATTGATATCTCACCACGGCTCTGATGCGACAGCAGGCTTTGATTTTATCTGAAAGATCTAATTGTAAGGCTGTGGTCATACAAGCACGGGGAAACTAATAACATCACTCTCAACACGAAACCAGGCAGATAAAATAATTCCCGTCCTTAATGATAAAGGAGGAAGTGCAGATATGTGGAGAGAAATCTCTGTAGAGTAGCAATTATTGTCTTCATCAAAGGAAGCCATGCAACATATATAAAGCATTAATCACTATTCTGCTTGAATCATGACAATCTAAGAGTTGTGCAGATTGTCTGCTTTCTCACCTCCCTTTGAGTTTTTATGTACTTTTTTCTTTGCTTGCAGTTTTTCCAACCCCGGATTCCTTAAAATAAAACATTTCCATTTTTTCTTTTGCAAGTAAAGTGAAATTAGCGTAATTGTTTTAATGAAAAAACCTCAAGGCATTTTTTTCTTCACCCTGTGATAGCAGTTGAGTCCCTCACACCTAAAGCACAAGGCTGTCCCCGAAATCAGAGAGGAAGCAGAAAACAAAAACCACGGTAACAGCAGAAAATTATAACAAATAGTACGAAAAAATTACCAAAAACAATACCCTAAAATAATAATACTATTACTAAACATAATGCAGATGAAAGCACAGCCATATACACAAGTCTATTCCCCAAAGACCTGCTCAGGATTTGCTCAGTGGGGGGAAAAAAACAATTACAGTGGCATGAAATGAATAAAAGGTATATTCAGTTATCTGAGTCCTTTGAAGATGGGTGAGGACGAGTAAGCAAATCTAATTCAACAGCGAGGGCTTTCCGTTGCAGAGGAGCCTATGAGGGGAAAAAACTCCCAAAATGCAGAGATTAGTTGGTGCCAGTTTCTTCTTCTCTGGGGAGTCTTGTGTGTGTGTGTGTGTGTGTGTGTGTGTGTGTGTGTGTGTGTGTGTGTGTGTGTGTGTGTGTGTGTGTGTGTGTGTGTTTTGTATGGGGCGTGGGATAACGTAGACCGATCCGGTCTGTGCCACACTGAGGAGGCAAACAGTTGCAGGATTCTTGTGAGTTAATGATGAGGAGCCAGCAGAGGTGAGGACATTATGATCAAACACATGCAGAGAGAACAAAATGAACACATTCGGGGGGTTGACAAAATAACAGAGGCACCCTGACAATATGTGAATATCAAGCAGCTAATAAGGAGGACCACCACCCTTTGCTGCCTTCAGAACAGCTCCAGTTCCTCTCTGGGAAGCTTTCATGCGGTTTCTTGGACTGCGTGTTGGTGGAGCTTCTTTCAAGAGGGGAAGTACGGGACGAGGGAAGGGAAAATCTTCTGATAAAAGTTCAATGATGCTCCTGGTTGAGACAATGCTGCTGTTCGTGAGTTTTTGTTCCTAACATGTCGTTTCCCATAGTAAAAGTGTCCGAGGCTCTCTGAGTCATTTATTTTTCTGGGAATAGAATAGATAAAAAATGTTTTACAAGTGTCCTGCAGTGTGTGCTTTCTGGCCTCCAAAGGGTATTCTGCCCTTTGTTTTACAGTGCAGTCGGTATATAGCTGTGGTTCCCGACCTTTTTTGTCCCCAACAGTCCTGTCAAATGATCAAGTAGGCCTCGATCGACACCACCAGTCATGTTCCAAATATTTTCATTTGAATTTATTTCAAACTGAATGTCATTTAACGGAATGAATTATGATTTTACAATTGTGTTTTTTCTTAATATATTTCATATTTTTTCTATTTCAACTGTTAATTCATTACTAGCTGTCTATTTCATTACGCTAATTTACCCATTTTGTCATTACTTTAAAGGGACAGTGTTCAACGTGTCCTCATACATGTATGCTATCTTACAAAAAGGTTATTCCACTTTCATTTGTTTTCCTATGAATGTCCAGCAAATTGTCAATTTCTGCTCGTTACATGCATTCAGTCTTTTCAAAATAAATTTCCGTCTTCACAGGAAACAACTTGGTTAGGTTTATGCAACAAAACTACTTAGTAGAAAAAGATTCTGGTTTTGGTTGAAATAACTGCAGAAGTGGCGTAACTTAAGTACGTAAGTTACGCACCAAATAAATCAGCGTTGACTTCTGGTTTCACATGGGACATCCACCTTGACCTCCTCCCTACGCCGCATTCACCACTCTTTATATTTTCTGGTTCATGATTACGTGAATTAGGCCTACGCGTGAACTGATTTTGTGGGACATACACGAATTACAGTGCATTACTTTTCGTAGATATAGCTACGAACAGTGTATGAGACCAGCCTGCAGTGTTTGGGATTTGGCAGCATTTAGTGGTGTGGTTGCATATTGCAACCAACTGAGTACCCCTCCGCTTTCTCCTCTCTTTCCAAGAATGCGGTGAGCCGCCGAGTGCAAAACCGTGGTAACGCCGTGGTATTTTTCAGGACCTTCGCCTTACTAACTTTAGGAGCAACATAATTCTGACGTCTCTCTCTAGAGCCAGTGTTTGGTTTGTCCGTTTTTGGCTACTGTAGAAACATGGCGGTGCCACATGGCGGACTCTGTAAAGAGGACCCGCTCCCTATATGAAGGGCTCATTATGTCTATTTAATTACTGTTTCATTACTGTTTTGGGTGATCGGATTGCAATCAGATAGAGCTTGACCACATGAAAGTACAGATGTAGATGCACCCAAAACGCATTGAGGACAGATTGTGATCTGTGATCTGATCCACAAACAACAACTACATGGACGGAAATACGTAACGCTAGGATTTCATGAGTAGAATACCATTTTTTGAGCTCCGTAGATTTGGTAGTAATCAATAGCAAATATTCAAAGCTTCGGCCGTGTGTGTGTGTGCTTCCTGTGTGTGTGTGTGTTGTTAATGCAAGGTGTAAAGGGGGTCTATGATATATGATCACAGATTAGGTCACAGTATATTTCAACATGCATTTGCCTGGTGCAGCTGTGTGTATGGACGCAGCAGTGTGTCTTGTGAGTGTGGAGACATCATGATGGAGCAGTGTTTGTACCCGAGGCTGCATCTGCCATTTGAAATGGCCTCATAGTCCTTGTCTGTTACATGACCATGCAGATCAATCATCAGACATTTATAATGCCAGTGCATGACTGACCGTAGTTGCTACAGATCCACCATCATATCTCACAGTTGACAACCGATACTGAGCTGAAGGCATCTTTGGTTTTCTCAAAGTTTAGTAAAAAGGGAAATGACAACCAACTAAAATATATTTCTTTACATTTTGTTCATTATGTTAGCTATCTTTCTTTTCTATTCTGAAGATTTGTAAAGCTCAATGTATCATTTCACTGAGACGCCCGCTGTCATTCAGGAGTTAAATATGTGGTCATTTTTAGGCTGTAGTTTTGTACCGTTTAGTAGCCATCCTATTGAGGGTCTGTCTTCACCACTCTTTGTTTTGGCAGTGTTTTGCATATGTTTTCATGATTTTACAGACCGTTTCCTTTCACACTATGCAGATGGATTTACATACACAATATGTGGTTCATTTGTGTGTGCCAACACATTAAACACCTACACATGCATGTGTGTGTGTGCGCACCCACACACGTTATTTATGAGATCCTTCTGTCGGCTATATTTATTCCCTAAATTTCCTGTGTTGTCACAGCTACGTAGCAACCTAAAAAAAGGTTAAACTTACTTTAACTCCTTAATCTAGTCCTAACAGTCTTCTCCGCCCTTTACTATCATTTTAATCAATTCTGAACAAAATCTCTAATTCAGCAGACATGTTCATTACAGTGAGTCAATATACTGATAAGACATGGCTTTGAGAGCAGCCTGTAAAGACTGGGAGCAGTGAGGAACAAGGATTTCTATCTCAAATCTACTGGTGAGGTAGGAATAGTCAGACATCTTACAAGTGTTGTACTGCGAAGGTTGGGAGCTGTCACCGGTCTTTTTTTCATGCAGTGTCCAATTTGGTTCATTTTTGTCTAGAGAGAGGACTCTGTCCCCCATCACTTACATTAAAATTGCTTTTGTAGTGATCTACTGTACATAAGGCCAGTATGTCCTTTAAGATGAGAATCCTGCACCTCCAAGTCTAATGGATATATACTCTAAAGAATATGATATTTTTGCAGTATCTGCCAACAAAAAACCCTGATGGATTGCTTCCTTCTGGTTCGGGAGTGAAGGAGTTTCTTTGTTCATAAGTGAGGGAATATAAGATGGAGAATTGGACTAACAGGAGTCTGGTGTGGGATCAGTAGGGATGGCCTATTGTACCAACTGTCATAATGAAGAGGGAACTGACACGGAAGGCAAAGCTGATCTCCCCTTTGGTCATGATCTCTGAGTAGTGATGAAAACAAGAAGATAGAGTTGCTTTCCTTAGAGATCTAGGCTCAGTCGTATAGGGACAATGAGGAGCTCAGATTTCCTGAAAAAAACTTGAAGAACCTCTGCTCTTTGAAAGGAACCGACTGTGGTTCGGGCATCTGATCTGGACGCCTCACTGTGGAAGGTTTTCTTGACATGTCCAAATGAGTGGAGACTCCAGAGAATACCCAGGACACACTAAAGGGATTATGTGTCCCATCTGGCCTGAGAATGCCTTGGGATACACTGGGAACACCAGGAGTTGGAGGACGTGACTTGGAAGAAGGACGTCTGGGCTGAATTGCCGAGTCTGCTTCCCTAGTGACCTTGACCATGTTAAGCGGCGGAAAAATGTTTGATATACTAAAAAAATGACAGAAAATAGGGTTATGTTTCTAGAAGGTAACACGCAAATTGCGAAACTCTCGCGAGATGGTTAAGGTTAGGCATTGACCTGGAATGGTTAAGGTTAGGATAGGTCATCAGGCAGCAGGTCTCATCTCTCTCATCTCTCCTTTTGCAAGTTTTTGCAATTTGCGTGTTACCTTCTAGACACGACCGGAAAATAGTGTCCAAGTTAAAAATGGCTGAAATACATCTAGGGAATCCTATGTCAACTCTGCTTAAATTTACATTCCTTGATTTCCAGTTGGGGCAGCACGGTGGTGCATTAGTCAGCACTGAGAGGGTTGCAGGTTCAAACCTGGCTTGAGGCCCTTCTGTCTGGAGTTTGCATGTTCTCCCCGTGTTAGCATGGTTTTATGCAGGTTAATTGTTGACTCTAAATGTCCTGTAGGTGTGAATGTGAGCGTGAATGGTCTCTATGTGTGAGCCCTGTGATAGTCTGGCGATCTGTCCAGGGAGTACACCGCCTTCGCCCAATGTCAGCTGGGATTGGCTCCAGCCCCCCCGCGACCCTGAATAGGATAAGTGGTTACAGGTAATGGATGGATGGATGATTTTCAGTTGCAAACACTGGCTTTGTTTTATTTAAAAAATATTTACCTCTCATTTCACATCTAATTCGACTACAGCTTTTGTTTTTTGTTGTATACCAAAAAGTCTATGTCAAGAGTACCTATTTAATCTAAAAAATTCGAATAAACACACACTTTGTTACTAAATAATTATATACAACTACGTAATTTGGTACTTGAGTCTTGAATCCTAATTGCAAAACATTGACTTTGTCCCAAACTCTAATTCTTATGACCCTAACCAGTACCGTGAAAAAAACAGACCCAGCCAAAATGTCCTCACTTTGGAGGATTTTCCTTCATATAGACAGAAGCTCATCATCACAGAGTCGCCCTCAGTGTGGACAAAGCTGTCTGTGTCTGCCAGCCACATGCAGTCATGAAGTTGTCATTATTGTGAAATGTGAGGGCAGCTCTCTCCTTTAACGCCTCCACCCCCCCAGATACATTGTGCTCATTATATGGGTCGTGGGCTCAGGGAGGGTTTGGGCTCTTTAATCAATGAACACGATGACACAGGGTATAAGTCACAATGGTATTCAATAGAGCATACCATGGCAACCAAAAAATAGAACAGAAGATGAAGACAAAAAGTGTGGTGAAACGTACAGTACGGCGTTCAGGATGGAGCTGTAAGGAAGGTGGATGGACAGAGAAAACAGGTGGATGGTCCTATATGATGTGTGTGTGTGTGTGTGTGTGTGTGTGTGTGTGTGTGTGTGTGTGTGTGTGTTCTTCCTCTGTTTTAGTTCTTATACTGTAATTATATGGATGAGACTCACTGCAAGGCTCTTTCCCTCCGGTGCTTTTCCTCTCTCTCTATCTATCTCTTCCTCTCTCACTCCAAGTCTGTGATTTCATGTATAATTACTTGCATAATTATAGTTCCCTCCATCCTACTGTTTCAGGAGGTCTGTTTCTGTCTCTCTGGTATCTCTTGTCTTTCTTTTTCTTGAACACATATCCGCACACGCAGACATAACAGTGCTTGCACCCTACCGATTCTGCCTCCCTCTCGCCTGGTGGTAAGACTTGTCTTGTCACTCTCTTTTGTCTCGTCTTCGTCTGAGGCAGGCCTGTTCTAATATTGGAAAGACAGCAGAGCAGATACAGTGTGCAGGAGGAAGCCGACGGTTTACTCCTGGGCTGCCGTACTTCCTCATGAATTATTCATTCAGACATCACAAACTTAAAGAGCCTTAAGGTGTGTCACAGGGAATGAGGGGAAAACAAAATGCAGTTTTTTATGGCTTACTACTTAAAGCTTTCTGTGTGAGAAGGGGGGAGGTAGCAGCATTGTAAACCTCCACCTTCTCATGTTTTGAAAGTTTCATAAGGCTCGCGGATGATGCCAGTAGATACAATTAGTCTGATTGCTTAGCAACTGAACATCACTTTTTGAGAGAGGGAACAGAGGGTAAAGCTCAGGTGGAGTATCGAGGTTACACGCTGTTTTTCTGAAGAATCTGTTTTTCCCAAAACTTCCATGCAAAGTAGCATGCGGTGTATCTTCAGCGCCGCTTTCATGTGTCAATCAGCAGAGTAACACACCACGCTGTGTCTCGGGTTAACTGACAATAAGATTATATCAACACCACACATAATCCACACACACACACACGCTAGCAGAGTCATTTACTGCTCGACAGGGTTCAAAATTTAAGCTTTGTGCTGCACTGCAGGTCTACTGTGCAACCAATCGTGGCCTACTTTCAGGTATCTGGAGGATTTTCCCTGCTCTATCTGGGCATTTATGCCCTCACCCTATTTCAACTCATCTCTAACAACATGCTGCATGTAAAGGAAGAAAAGCCGTTGTAGTCAGAAGTGCTGGATGTTTTAAAGTGGGTGCCAAGAGTCAGGAGCTTCACTCAGAGATGCTATGGTAATGTAATAGTTCTTAATAACCTGCCACTCACGATTCCACCACAGACCCTAATGATGGTCAGTCGTGGTCTTTGTCACTGTGCTCTTACCCCCTCTGCTGGAGAGACAGGAGACCAGGACCTGATGCAGTCAGTGGTGGGACGGGCCCGGAGAGTAAAGTACCCTCACGTCTCCAGAGGAGGGGGATGTATTTATTCTGGAGCGGACAACTCCACAAACTATCTGATGTGTTCAATCTGAACCTGGTCTTCCTGTGTCAAATGGTGGAGTTAGGGGGTGTGCGAGTGTGTAAGGGAGGGCGGGGTCACCTGGGACGGCGGTCTGGGTTGCAGCACATCGGTGAG
>CAKALG010026915.1:0-15120 GCA_916700815.1 Helicolenus hilgendorfi | reverse complement strand
CATCCGAAACACCAGGCGGGACGCATCGGTGAAGACAATCCTTAAACCCTAGAAACATACAAAGCAATGTTTACATTATCAAAAATAAATTTACTTTCTCTTTGACAAATACAAAAGTTACCAGAAACGAAAATGCCCTACTATTCCACAATTTCCGTCACAAATAGCTATAAATACAGCCAGTACCAAAGTATTCAGTACATGCTACATCTGCTTGATAAATTATCAAAATGACTTATGGATTGGAATAGAAATCCAGTGAATAATCCTATTAGCACTACACACTAAACTAAATTTACAACTTCATTCTACATACATAAAAACCCACGATGAGCTTCATCACAGACTATTAACTATTAAAAAGTGTATCTACTCCCATAATTTAAATAGGGTACTTAAGTATTTATTATTTTCCAATCATGCAAATTGGCAGTACTGGCGATATAAAACAGGAAAATGGTTATAGGGTCAATAAATTAAAAAAAAGAAAATGTCTCTAATGTGCAGTAACTACAGACATCCACTAGATGTCATTGTGTGATCTGTTGGGACTGTGTTCAACTAGGATTCCATGCTTGGTCCCTCCATTGTACTGTCTATAAAGTTATGTAAGGTCATCAGTGCTGCCAGATTGGGCTTGTTTCCATCCAATTGAGTTACTTTTGATGAAGTTGGGAGGGGGAAAATAGCACTGGGCTGGTAGATGAAATTTGGGCTGCTTTTGTCAACATTTAGGCAGGATTTAGAAAATATTGTGAAAGCAATATTACTAAACAAGTTGTCATTTTATGAACAAAAACACCACTCATTATTGACTCATTTAATTTGAGAAATATTTGATTGACATGAGTTGTATTCAATAGTCGTTAGGGATAACGGATCACCTACTTGACCTTGACATCATCATTAACATTGACATGGCAATTTGTGTATTTGGTTGTCTGACTGCACTCTTTGTGGATTGTGATAGATATTCAATGATACGGTTTAAGCTGTGATTGGGCTGGAAACTGTCAATCTGATCTGGCAACACTGAAAGTCACAAGTTAAAACTACTCCAGTACTTCATTGTTATTCCAAGAAACCTTCTGAACTCTAGCCCTAAATTGATTTCAAGGTTCACCATTTTAGAGCTTGTATTTCCAGTTTCCTTAAGATTCTGACAGCAGAGGACAAATTTCACACCAAACCAGAGGAAAACATCACGTTTTTAAAGAGTTGAGGTTAAGTTCAAAGAGTTAACACTACAGGCCTACTGTTTTCAGGAAAAACAGGATGTACTGCTGCATTGGAGTAACCAACCACAACTCTTGCTGGCTGACGTAAAGAAGATAAGACTCTTTATGACTAATGGATGTGTGATGAGTCTTATCTGTCCTAAATTCCAGTGTGTCTCTTGCCTTATCCCATTAGAGCAAAAGACAAGCTCAAGGGGGAAAGACAGCAATATGTTTTAAGAAAAAACACGGAGCATGAATATGAAAAATGGTTTTAATAAAACACTCCCTAGACAGGAACATGTGATTAACTTGACTGTTATTGTCCAAAGTAGTGCTGTCAAAACATTCATATTCATCACCAGGGCTAAAAAATGTACATGTCTGGATATTGACAAATGATGTGTAGTTTCTTTTTAATAGTACATTAGAGTTTTATGAACTATTATAAGAGTAAAAAGTCAAGTGGGTGCACTGCCCCAGTATGACAGTGCTACCAGACCAAATATCTGTTAATATATTTACACAAGTATCTGTCTTCAAACTGTGACTCAGCTTCATAGTTTATAGATACAGTGTGGTAACAAAAGTAAAGTAAACCACTCGCCTTCCTCCTAATCTGAGTTTGGCTTGGGTGTGTAGCCTTTCAGAGGCCGGGTGACGAGAGACAGCGATAATGAAAGATGTCCGTCCGCCTGTCTGTCTGTCTTTCTATTTGTGAGTGTGTCAGCTCATCTCCAACAATAGAGAAACAGTTATCAGGAGGCTGACTAATGCCTGTTAAAAACAATGTCTGCTGCAGAGCTCAGAGGCCCTGAGTGGAGTGCATAGCAGCCCCAGTGAGTGTTAACCTAAACGAAACGCAGTAACGTTAACTACATTTCTGGTCGAAATTTAGTAATGACCTGAACTTGACTGTTTGACATCTGTTTTACTAAATAAAAAGCATTATGGGATAGAAATGTATCATTTCTAAATACAAAATTGAGCAAAAATCAAAACCACAGTAACTGCACTTTGGTTGTGTAACATTAGGCTAACCAATTTATTTTCTGTAAATGAAAAATATCTATTTTAATTAACTGAAATATTGGTAATTCAGTTAGTTAGCTGGCTTAGCAGATCTGAAACTTCCATCAGCTTCTAGTGTAACATGTGATTTGGTGTAGCTAAGCTACCTTTTTATTCACATATTTATGTTTATTTTGCATCGATTTCAATATGGATATTTATAGTAGACAGACATACACCTAGTGAAACATATAAATTTAATTTCCATAAGCTATAGACTGTAAATTACCCAAACAAAGTTTATTTTCTTAGCCTGTGACAGGGAAACTGAAAAACATTTTGTTACATACTGTATTTTCCAAAAGTGCAGTATCTGCAAGAGTGCAGTAGCCTATCTGCATTTAGGTAGGCTATTATGTAGTTAGATTCTATGCCAATGATTTCTATCCACTATCTATTTGTTTGATATCCAGACAATGCAGAATTAATTCAGAAGTCGACTACAAAAGGCTGCCATGCCACTGCTGTGCAAATCCCCCATGCTTTGTCTGTGTGTGTGTGTGTGTGTGTGTGTGTGTGTGTGTGTGTGTGTGTGTGCCAACTTTTCCCCCCTTCAAACACACTTGCAGTGGAGAGACTGCAAGTGAGACGACAGCTGATATAATTCTGTCCTGAGAGGAATGTGTGCTGGTACTGTAATAACACACACATGGGGCAGACTGGGATGCTGAGGATTTGCCTCTGAGGTTAAATCACATTTTGGGGTGACTGACTAACTAGCTGTGGCGCTGCTGTAACCATGGTAACACAGAGAAGTATTCGCAGCGGGACGGAGACTTTTTATTGCTGTACATAAGGTGAAGCTGACAAAGTGTAGGCACAACCTTGCCAACACAAGTGTGAACATGCCATGCAAATGTATGCACGTGTTCACACTTATACACAGCAACAACTGACGAACAGCACACACACACCAAAGTACACAGTGAGTGTGTGTGTGTGTATGTGGTGTTAGGTGGGGCAGAGGCTAAGAAGTGTCGACGCCAGGAATGAGTTTCCACACATTTCTGGGCAGAACAGAGGGAGTCAGCTGGGTAAACTTCACAGAGATTGAGGCGGCGGGAGGGAGGGAGAGGACAGGGAGGGTATGCTGACCGAGGGACTTATCAGTGTGTGTAGGGATATGTGCTGTATGTGGTGTGTGTGTATGCATATGTTTATGGTTTGAAATGGAAGATAGACTATCATGTCCAAACATGGGACGTCTCTAATGAGACAACATTGAAGCTGAGTGGGTGGTCGAGCTCACAAGAGGCTGATGAGGGAGTATATGTGTTTAAAAGAGAGCACAGAGAACGTGTCAGTGTGAGTGCATGTTTAAGATGTCTTCGGGCAGACCTGACCCCATGAAGGCCCAAAGACCTGACTTGAACCACACTTTCTGATCCCTAACCAGAATCATGTTAAAGACTGTGCCTGTTACTTTATATTGTGGCCATGGGGCAGCCATACTATACAATATATTTGATATTATATGATACAGCATACATCACTACACTATTCTCCACTTTTTGAATCTTACCAGGGCCTTTTGTCCCCCTCCGTTGAACCAAATATGGACCGCAGCCAGAAACATTGGATCAGTGACATACATTTATGCTACCAGAACACTATAAACCCTGATGCATTCATGCTCATGTAGTAGCATGGTATTTAATGGTAACCATCACACAGAGGGTGAGACATCAGAATGAGCAGGCACAGCCAAAATGCAGTATGATTATATATTGATATTTTTCTTTTCCTCACAAAAAAATAGAAATGAGTAGATTTAAAAAAAATCTTGTTTTAAGTTCTAGCTTAGACGTTAGAAAGATATCTAGAAAGATAGCTAAATTCTCCGTCTCAGTAAAGTCAAGCAACTGTAATATAAGTGTTAGGTCTATTTGTAGCTTTGTATGTAATTATGTATGTAATATGGAAGCAACTCATTTCATTGCATATCCTCTCCTACATTTGTCTTTCTTCTCTATGTTCTTTCGTCCCTCTCTTAGCCCAGACTGACCTGGTTTCGAGCCACTGATCCATCCACGGGGTCAATGTACTCGAAGTTGTCGGCCCTCTCCACGCTGTATACGTGGTCTCCTACGGCAAACTTCTGGCTGGTGAACGCTTTGTCAGAGATTACTGACTCCAGGTCCCTCATCAGGTAAAAGGCAGCACGTGGGTCCAGGCCTTCATAGTCAAATCTGACAAGAACCAACACATAAATGATCAGTTAGACACTTAACACGCCCACCACTGAAACCATGGCTGACGTTAGAAAGCAGCAAGAGGAAAAGCTTTCAGGAAAATAATTTGTCTGAGATAAATCAACAACTGTATAGCATTGCTTTTACTTAGAATAGCCCTAAACTGTAAGAGACAGGCTTTGTCAGGGTGATGGGTTGATTTTCCTCAAAATGATGACAGATGTTTGTGTCTTGTGGACTTTTTTGGGATCTGGTCATTGGCCTCGTCCTGTACGGCCTCTCCATCTACATTAAATTAGGAAAGCTCTCTGTGGGAACATAAAAAGCTGCAGCAACTGTCAGTGGGAACATTGACTGCAGCAACTATCTCTGCCTCTCACAGGGGAGAGGTTAAAATAAGACCAAGTGACAACGAGTGGGGAGGAAGAGAAATGGACGAAGGTGAAGGCCTGGGAGACATACTTGGCTTAGGTTGGGATACCATGGATCGGGTTTTTGGGAAAAAAGGGCAGTCAATCTCAGGGCTTGATGATTTAAATAAATTCAAGACATATTGATTCAAACATTGGTAGATCAACAGAGATGAATGATCAAAAAAAATAAACCACTGACTGAATCCATTATGAAAGCACAGCTCCATGTAAAGAGAGATTATTAAGCCGATTACCTGCAGAAGTAGTTGCGTCCGAGCTTGGCCCAGTGTTCTTTGATGATTTGCTCCACACCCTGTTTCCTGGCGGCCATGATGGACAACCACATCAACACCGACCACAGACCGTCTTTCTCACGAATGTGGTCTGAGCCTGGAGGAGAAAGAAAACACAACAAAATACCACAACTCTTGATAAACTTCTCATACTTTCTGGAAATGAACTGAGGTGATAAGAGATAATAAATAACCACAGGCTATGTTTTATATCAAAGCTAGCTGTTTTCCCCTGTTTTTCTAGCCTTTATGCTAAGCTAAGCTAACCATTTCCTGGCGACAGCTCCATACTTAACAGATAGATATGGGTCGTGTCTATAAGGTAACCCATTGACCTACAATAGTTAAGGTTATGCTGCAATCCATTGTAGCCAGAACTCAGAAAAAGCTGCCGTTTCCATTTACATTCAGTTGATTTGTGCTTGATAGAAGTCTTTGAAAGCATGCGGTACTAGCCTACTCCTCCAGGGTTCCTGCGGATCCTTAAAATGTCTTAAATTAGATTTTCAGAAATATTTCCCTGCAGGATTCTCTAGTTGTTCATTTAAATATGGTAACTTTATATGCTGTTGTGGCACTGGGGAAACTGATTTGCCCTACAAATATCAGTTTGCTGCAGGCATCCATGTCTACCTGAGCAGATGCAAAGTTGGGAAGACCGAATACCGAATTATCGTCTTCCGACTTGCAATGGATTGCAGAATTAGGCATTGACCTCTAACGATGAAGGTTAGGATAGGTCATCGGGCAGCAAGTCTCGTGAGAGTTTTTTTGCAAGTTTTCGCAATTTGTGGGTTACCTTCTAACTACGACCACAGATATGAGAGTGGTATCGAAAACGAGAGCCGCAAAGTTTCTTCAGAACCGTGGTCGGATATACTTTCTTTGCCAATTTTACTAATTATTGGGCTCTCCAATAACAGGTTTGGATTCTTAACATTTTTGTTGACACACTTGTATTGATGTATTGATCCACAAATTACAACAAGCTAATATAAAAGGATAGTAGCTTAGCTTAGTATTCAACTCCACTGTATGTAACAGAGGGTCAGGGAGTGTGTTTGGGCTTGGAGACGAACCAAACATCCCCACACAAATAATATCTCCTGCTCCATACACACACAAACAAACAGACGAGTAGTTCACACCCTTGATCAGCCTGCTTCACTGGGGAGCCATCAGTCTGTTCTTGAAAACAGCTGCACAGTAAAGGTATGTGTTAAGGGGGCACTTTGACATTTTCATAAGATTGAATATGTTCGTAATGTTTCCCCAGCAGAGCTCGGAGCAGGAAATGGACTCAGCGGTTGGGTATCATTTTAAGTTACTTGTGCATTTATTTTAGGAGAAAAACATGAAGGTGTCATTATGTCTGTTTTATAGCACACACAAGTCTTTACTTTTGTTCTCTCCACCAAACACTGACAACAAGAAGTGTACTTCTTAGCTCTGTGTCCGGCTCTAGCACTATACAGCTGTTAGGAAACTGGCAGTTGTCATTATTTAATCCCCCGTCTCACTGTCTGTCTCCCTTTGTCTCACTCTCTGACACAAAGAGAGACACTTATATATCTAATTATTATACCTCCAAAACACAACCAGGCCTTTCCACCTACACTGTAAAATATGGCATAACTACAGCTTTTTCTCTATCCTGTTATTGCTGTTAAAAAAAGTAACAACAATATTTATTCAACAGTGCAATGATTGAACAAGGAAGTCCAAAAGTCAAAGCTATAAATATTTCCATGTTTTTGGTAGGCGGCGACCTCTGATTCTCAAAGGTGAAACCAATGCAGAAGTGCCACAAACTTGCAATCTATCTAACTGCCAGCAGGGGGCGATTCCTCTGGTTGCAAAAACAAGTCTGGTTGTATAGAAGTCTGTGAGAAAATGAGCCTACTTCTCACTTGATTTATTACCTCAGTAAATATTGTAAACATGAATTTATTTTCTCAATTTCTAGTTTCAAGTTTTCTTCAATACAGCATGATGTTCATTTAGTAAATTATGGTCCCATTTAGAGTCAAATAGACCATAAAGCAGGGGATGCTTTAGGGCGTGGCTACCTTGTGATTGACAGGTCCCTACCACGACATTGTCTGGTCTGGGTGTTGCCCGTGTTTTCGTCTTACAACTTTAACCTTTTCACAGTGTGTTTTCAGGTCATGAAAGTTAATGGTAACATTTTGGACGCCTAAAAATGTCCTATTGTGCGTTTGGTTGTACTTAGCTCCACCCTCTCGTGTCACTTCTGGTTGCTAAAAACCAAGATTGCGAAGGCCAAAATGCCGAACTCGAGGCTTCAAAACCTTATTCCACAAACCATTGGATGACGTCACGGTGACTATGTCCACTTCTTATATACAGTCTATGGTTTTTGGGGAGACTGATTTTGGTCTTTTTAACTCATTGCGGGGAAGAAATATTATAGGCTACACACAATTCAATATCTTTTTTTTTTTTATAAATGTTGCTAACTACTGTTTATCAGATGGCATTAAACTGCGTGTTGTGTGCAATGACTTTTGAATCCTGAAGCTGGCATTATCCATCTGCAAACCAGTAGTATATAATCAAAGCAGCAATACCAAAAACCTACAATACTCACACAGCAAAGTTTGACAGAACTGGCAAAATTTACACTTGCAATAAATAGTTCCTGCTGTGTTTGTCTGAATAAGTGTATGAGAGTTAGTAAAGAGCAGGAGTGGTGTACAGCGCTGATGATTTACTACTCTGGGCTCTCTCTGAGCTTTTGGCCTTACATGGGTAGACAACGAGTAAGCTCCCATAGTCTTCTGTGCTCTCTGCCTCTCTGCTCCCTCCATTTCTCTCCTCCTCGTCAATACTTCTCATATTTGGTCTCTCCCAACTCCCTCTTTCCTCTTTCCTACAAGCCTCCTTCTCTCCTGTTCATACCCACTAACATTTTCCTTCTCACATATAGAGCTTTTTCTTCCTTGTTCCCTCAGTTTTAAAAGTTAGACATAATTTTAAAAGAATTAATGAAGGATGAAAGTCAAAGAGACAGATACAAGTTAAATTAAAATAGCTGTAAAAAGATGAAGAGAAGGGCAGTTGAAAAGGAAGCGTGGATAAGCAGATGTACAGGGAGGTAGTGTATTATTTGTGCATACACATTGTTTATATTTTCTGACCGTGTGAGTGTGTCTGCATTCACAGAAAACATCGACACTGGAGGCCTGTCTGCATGTTGCAGCGATTCAGGGAGCCCCGTCTCCTTTTATAGCAGAAGAATGGGGATTATTTACACATGCAGTCAGGGTCACAGCCCTCACATCTATTACACGACTCTGACTGGAGCTACAGGCAGTCAGGATGCTTACAACTCTGGACCTGGAACAGGCTGGTGAGTGTGGAAGAGAAGGGAATAGGGGCGATGATACAGGTTTTAAACAAACCCCCAGGTTAGTCAAACTTATTTTGAGGAATTATTACACAAACAGTTTGTTGCAAACATCCATCACAGTTTACAGAACCACTTCTTGGTTTAACTTTGACCTGAGGATAGAGGGTGTCATATGCGGTACAATGTTTTAGGCTATATAAATAAAATTGACTTGACTTGGCTTGACTATAGTTGTACGTGCATTCTGTTCTCCTGTGTAATAAGGGATTATTACCGACATTTCAGTTGTGTTCACTTTCAGTTTTACCTCTAAATAAAGTGATTTAGAAAATCGGGCTGAACTGTTGGCTTCTTTAAACTGTGTTCACACCAGTGGGCAACCTCTGGGTCTGAGAAGTGAAGCCAATGGGAAGTGCCTTAAACTTGCATTGAGCCAGCAGGGGGCGACTCCTCTGGATGCAAAAACAAGTCCCATTGTATAGAAGTCTATGAGAAAGTGACCCTACTTCTTACTTGATTTATTACCTCAGTAAACATTGTAAACATGAGTTTATGGTCTCAATCGCCAGTTTCAAGTCTTCTTCAATACAGCATGATGTTCATTTAGTAAATTATGGTCCCATTTAGAGTCAAATAGACCATAAAGCATGTGATTGACAGGTCGCTACTTTGGTGTTGTCTGGTCTGGGTGTTGTCCATGTTTTCGTCTTACAACTTTAACCCTTTCCTGAAAATGTCTTATTCAGCGTTCGGTTGTACTTAGCTCCACCCTCTCGTGTCACTTCCGGTTGCAAATGCTAAGGTGGCGATGGCTAAAATGCCAAACTCAAGGCTTCAAAGCGGCACAAACTGATGGGTGAAGTCACGGTGACTATGTCCACTTCTTATATTGGTCAGACTGACATTAGCACTGCGTAAAAAACATAGCCCTGCATTAATTTAATGAGCCTGCGTTGCCGCTGCAGGCTAGCTGACACAAAGGGCAAAAAGTTAAATCTGGCTAAACTTTAAACGTCATTAGGCGATGCACTGTGTTGGGCACATTCCTGAAGGATAAAATAATTTCCACCTTCATAACTTTCCAGAGTTGTAAAATCCTGTCTTTATTCAAACCGCTGTGCAGTATTTTGGCATCTGATGAGCTTTTAAACACGTGGATCTACTCTTGAAGCCAGGCTTTCTGGTCTCACAGTATCTTAAACTAAACTACTAATGCAGCCATCCGAACGCTCGTTTACAAACTGACCGCTTGGATTTCTTGCACTATTGGACTTCATTATAGTACAGTATTGTCACAACCAATATTAATGATGGCTAAAACTATGAAAATAAGACCCAAGTTGTCATAAACTGCAATTTCCCTTTAATTTCAAAAGAAGGTTGGCTGGACACACTTGTGTTTCAGCGAGTCCCTGCTGCACATTCACAGTTAGCAGCAGCTGGCCGGTGCAGTCTTCTAGCGATGGCCTTGTTTGCAGGCACAGTTGCTGTTGAGGGGAGGGGATTTCTCAGCCACACACCCACTCACATTTTCCAAACCGGTCCAGGGATTCAAATCAGTGACCTTCTCTTCACACTCTTACTCCTGTTTTGCATCTGTATTCATCTGATTTCTGAATCGATGATATTCACAAATCTGTCTTTATGAGTTTGAGTGTATTGTTTGGATTGGGAGTGAGTGTGCTGTAGCGTTGTACCTGTCCCAAAGCTCTCCTCCCCGCAGAGGGAACAACGCCCAGAATCCATCAGGTTCCCAAAGTACCTCCAGCCTGTGGGAGTCTCATACAGCGCCAGTTTCATTGCTTTGGCTACCCTACAAACATACAGAGAGAAAGAGGGAAACAAAGCTAGTACTTTATGCTCACAAACACAATGTATTTATCTCTCTCTAATATCTAACGCAAGCCTTTCTCAGTTCTGATGTAGAGATAAACTTACAAACAATCCTCTGACCTTTGAAATAAAGCAAACCAAATGTTGTATGACAAGCGTAATCTGCCAGCAGCTCATCCAATAACTTAATAAGGCAAAGGCAGCGAGAACAAAGTGAGTTAACCTTTTAGCTGATGTTTGCTTTGAACCTGAGCCATGTGCTCGCATAGGGAGAGGAGAAGTGTGTGTGTGTGTGTGTGTGTGTGTGTGTAGGATATGTTGGGGTCCCTGGGAGGGATAAAGGTGAAGACAGTACAATATGTGGGAGGAGAGGGAGTGCAAAGAAACAGACAAGAGGGGAAAAGGGCAAAGAGAAAGTCTAATAAAACTTGTCAGTGCAAATGTACACAAAAGTAACTGGCTGAACACAATGGAGTTACATTAACAGGATTATAAAGCAGTACATTTTGAGACAACATTTGGACAAAAATGAAAATAAAATAACATAAAATTAAATAACAAACAAAATCAGCTGCAAATAAAGTACTCAGATCTTGGCATTGAGTACTTCGGCCTGGAGCCAAAGTCCGACCCCCTCTTTTAACTAGCCTCTGTTCCACTAGCATCAACTAAAAAGCTGTCCATATTCTACACTAGCTATCATTATAACCATGATGATATACATTCAAGCCCCCAGGAAGAGCGCCAAGCTTTGAAGCAAATTTTCGTAGTGGCCAAACAGTAGAATTACAACTTCCGTGTCCGTCATGTGATGCCATTGGGCCCAAAAAGACTTTTTCCCATAAACTTACATTGGGAAAAAGATGTCTTTGACTCAGTGGATAATTTGTTTTAGGTGAATCAACTTCCCAGTATGAACACTTTAATAGCCCTTATTTAAATCATTCGGTCCTAAAAGTTGTAATATGCACTAATAGCCAAATCTCGAATTGTCTTCCTCCATTCATGTGAATGAGACCCAAACCGCAGCTGGACCGAGGGCTGGGAGGCGGACTTAAAGGAAACGCTACTGTGCCCGCTCTATGGGCCCAATGGATGTGGAAGATTGCCAGATAATCCGGGTACTTTATCTCCTGACAATTGAGCCATTTTGGCTTCATGCGCCACTGAGCAACTCATAGGAATGAACGGCAGCCTGCCTCCAACGCTGTATCCAATTCACTTTATACATCCAAGTACACATTCAGTAATAACATATGAGTCAGCCATAGTGTCAAAGCAGTGTCACGGGCAAGGTCGTGGCTATCATTAGACACCAAGGTCATGTCCTAATTTGTGTCTTCCTGACCTGCCGTCAACCTGGGCCCAGTCTACCTTCACACCTGCCCTCAATCAGCTCGTCACCTCTCCCGGCTCCTTGCTCTGCACACACCTGTCAGCAATCTACTCATCAACTCCACAGCATATATCAACCCTGGCTTTTCCTCTCAGATCATTGTCTCAGCTACTCCACCCAACCTCCCTTCCCTGTGGTATTTGGGTCCCACCATACTATCTGATCAGAACACACAGTGGGTTTGACACCAAATGACTATCTGATCAGAACACACAGTGGGTTTGACACCAAATGACTTATTGTATGTGAAAGGAGTCGGATGTATAGTGTTGAACCCACAGAGAATTATCACCCAGTCTCCCTCAGCTCTACGGAGCATTTCAGCAACTTTCATCTCATTGTTTTGATTTTACGAGCCACAACTCTTAACGCTCTCATAGCATAGTTTCCAGCAGCAGCATGCAGCTGTTCACAGCAAAAAAAAGCTCTGATAAGCCCACTGTACACTACCTGCTCAGCACCAAACGGCAGACGAAGTTAGAACATAGTGGACATTTAGCAGCTATTAAGAGGCAGATATTTTCCTCCGGAGTTTTTTATGGAGACCATAACAAAGCTAAAAGAAAAAAAGGAGTGAATATTTATCAGGTGGCCAAAATAACTAAGTAGTCTATACTAACAAATTCACCATATTAACCGAAAATGTTTTGTGTTTTTTTCTGTTTTATTTTGATAGTTCACTCATCATGTGTCATATTTAGTTTTACTTCCAGTCTGTGTGTTTTCCCGCTTTTTTGATTGTCTGCCCCGCCCTGATCAGTTTCACCTGTCCCTCATTAGTTCTGCAATCAGCAGACCTCCAGCTCACCTGTTCTCACTTCCCAAGTTAGGCCGTCACTATTAATACTATATCTCAGTTCCTTTGGCGATTTGTCTTTTCTCATTCATGGTGTTTGGTTTGCCTATTTACTGTGTGCTGTTACCTGCCTGCATTTTTGAATTCTCAGTTTGCAAGCCTTTGATTTATTAAATCATTCACTGCACCAGTCAGCCTGCTGTTGTCTGTATTTAGGTACTCCCTGTGTCCTCTGCTCTCCAAACATGGCAATAATAAAAGATTTATTTCGCCACAAGAATTATATTCCTGAAAGAGTAAAATCCTGACTACAGCCCTGCTCATGGGAGCTGTAGTTGTTGAATGCTAACAAAAGAATCATTGCTCTATCATTATTAAAATAAGGCTCTTATATTTTTACCATTCAGTGTAGTAGTAGATGCCCATGTAGCTCAGATTATGAACAAAGAACCAAACTAACATGTTGCATCTTTTCAGAAAAAAGTGACAAATCCAGTGTGAAACCTCCAGGTCTGAAAAGTGAAGCCAATGCAGAAGTGCCTTTAACTTGGATTCTTTCTAATAGCCAGCAGGGGGCGACTCCTCTGGTTGCAAAAACAAGTCTGATTGTATATAAGTCTATGAGAAAATGACCCTACTTCTCACTTGATTTATTACCTCAATAAACATTGTAAACATGAATTGATGGTCTTTGTCGCTAGTTTCAAGTCTTCTCCAACACAGCATGATGTTCATTTAGTAAATTATTGTCCTATTTAGAGTCAAATAGACCATAAAGCAGGATATGCTTTAGGGCGGGGCTAACTTGTGATTGACAGGTCACTACCACGGCGTTGTCCGGTCTGGGAGTTGTCTCTGTTTTCGTCTTACAACTTTAACCCTTTCACAGTGTGCTCTCAGTTCATGAAAGTTAACTGTAACATTTTTGTTTGCCTAAAAATGTGTTATTCAGCATTCGGTTGTACTTAGCTTCACCCTCTCGTTTCACTTCTGGTTGCAAAAAGCCAAGATGGTGACGGCCAAAATGCTGAACTCGAGGCCTCAAAACGGCGGTCCATAAACCAATGGGGGACGTCACAGTGACTACGTCCACTTCGGTCTATGGGTAGGACTCAGGCAATTTCTATAATAATTTATTATGAAAGATCCCAACCCTCCCAAGCTTGCTTTTGTTTGCAACAAAGATGACTACCCAGTGTCCTTCCTATTCCCCACATATCACTCCACAATCGCATCATCCACACCTCCTCAGTAACCGCCCCAAAATGTAAACATAAATCCCAGGACTCAATTAAGAGTTGCTGGAAGAAATATTCAACGCAACAAAACAGTTGTTGCTCCCTAAGAAACAAATGTAGAGTTTTCAATATCACATGTTTGCACTGTGGGATGCTGTTGGAATTCACATATGTGGATGTGGGTGGGTTTCAGGGTTTTAAGTGGTCGTGCATGTCCACACTATCATCATGCACATAAATAAACTCCACAGTGCCCAGCCCAGTTGTTTACATGAAGATGGGATGAATTACCAAATAAGAGTAACCAGCTTTATTCCCCCCTGGGGAAGCGAGAGCTGGAACGGAAAGCCTGGCATTCCTAAAAGAAAACACAAACTCTGGCCTTCTGACGAGCCTTTGACGTTTTGAACAGCACGTACGTGGCCAACACAAGCACGGAAACTGACCCTACCAGCGCTCACTGCAAAAATGTTGCGACAAAACTGTGTGAGAATAGTTCGAATCATGTTTTCTCAAGTTTGATGTTTGCACCAGTTGAGCTTGAACTGAACAACAGCATAAACACACATACCCATACATAGCCTTCATGCACTGATAACAATCAGCATTATTTTCTACATTTAGCCTACACGTGATAAGACATTCCTCTAACAAAATCAAAGAAATACAGAAAGAGAAATATAGTATTTTCTGTATTTTCAGTGTCCTTTCAAAGTCATACGATGGAAGCAAATATGCACAATCATAATCAAACACAAGCATATTTAAAGAGCTACAGCACACTGTCTCAGGCCAGCTAGGCTCTGTGGATACTGCCTCTCTCTCCACAGACTTTGCCAAAACAGAAAAATGCTGGCAGATGAGTGTGACCGGAGACACAAGGAATAAACTTGGCAGGTTTCTATTTCGGGCCGTAATCCCCTCGTGTGTAGGCGTGACCTCTCAACTGTAAGGCTTTAAGGTCTGTCGATGTCCATTTTCTCACACTAGTAGAACAATAAATGTGCCAGTAAATAATTCAATTTCAATATCCTGTCTTAAAATGATAATATACAAATCAATTCATTTTAAATTGAATTTACAAAGTGATTTTAATAAGGCTTTAAAATTAATAAATGTGATGAACGCAATATTGAGAGCATATCTATTGCCTCCTCACAGCTCTCAACATGGCGACGGGAGAGCCGGCAGCTTGTAGCTAACGGTGCTAACAGCACTAACAGTGAAAACAAAGGCAACACTGCTGACGGAACTAACAGTGTTAACCTAGGGGTTATCCGGAGGGTGGGTGCTATGCT
>CAKALG010026907.1:0-14238 GCA_916700815.1 Helicolenus hilgendorfi | reverse complement strand
CTCCTCTTCCTCAGCACCGCAGGCCGACATGCTCAACGTTGGTTCAGTGACAATGGAAACGCCGCTGGCGACAAAGAAGCAGCCTTGCGTGTACGCTGATGGAGCCAAGGCAAGCACCTACAAGACAGAACTAGTGGCTCTGAAGGAGGAGTGTCTACAGATGAGCATCCTCAGTGTCAGGAAGTGACTTCAACCTGGGGTATACTGTATACTAAGAGGTCCAAAATGCTTAGCTCAGTGGATGGAGGAAGCTCCCAACACTGACAGGGTCTGATGGCTTCAGGCCTGAAATCAGATGCATTTATGAGGCTGTAGATGTTTGGGGTAAAAGCCTCCACAAATGGCACATTAACAAGCCAGAATGGGAATGACATTTATGAAATAGACGAGACATATTGTCTGTAGCCACGGTAGCAGTCCCTGTGAGAAATGCTTACACTCCAGAAAACAAAATTGTTGTGTGAACGAAAAACGTAGAGACTACTTGGTTATTGTTAGATCCTTACCACCAGTGGGGCAAAAAAAATGTGGCCTGAGGGTGGCACTTGAGGACTGATCATGTCGTGAAAATAATCTATCCTTTGTATGGCGACCATTCTAGCACAGGCTTGGTTCTTTGATGCTGATTTGGTATAACGTTTGTTACTTCATGCTGTAGTTCATCAGCCTATGCACAGCTGCACTGCATGCATAATGTTAGCATGTCAACATGCTGTATCCCAGAGGGCAGCTGAGGCTGACAATGGTTCAGTCATCTGCTTTAGACGTATCCTCAGAGTGTTGGACCAGAGGAAATTTTGACCTGCTGGTGGCGCTATAGGAAAAGTCAGGGGATCACCAAAGTCCTCAGGATTCAGCCTCAGTGGACCACAGATGTCTGTACCAATTGTCATCCCAATCCATCCAGTAGATGCTGAGATATTCCAGTCTGGACCACAGTGTCGGACCAACAGACCAGCTGACATCCCTACAGTCATCTCACTGGTGCGGCTAATAAGGATGCTATCAAACACCATGTGGACAACTACCCACTGTGCCAGGAGTAATTTACACTTTCTAGGAAGATGTTCTTGAATATTTAAGTGGAATTATTTAAACACACCGCGTTCTGCATGGCTGAGTATTGTTAGTGGTCTGAGAGGAATTCAGACTGCATGGAGATTGGGGTTCGTCACACAAAGGCACCACTTTGGAATATGGAAGAAGAGCAGAAGGGTCATAAAAAAGATTGTAGATTACTGGTCAATAAAACATTTTTAATGCTTGTTGGAAACCGTTTTATTAGATTTTTGAAGGAAATGATGAAGCCTTATGAAGTACCTCAGCTCGTAAAATGTGATAGCAGGAAGGCTTAGAGTAGAAGTGTCTGATGTTATGTGAGCAATGTTGTTTCCCTTTAATTTTTACCACAGGCAGCAAAATAATCAGTCCACTAAGATGACAGAGAAAACCCTAAACCAAAGCGTGCATTCAGCTCAGTTTAAAGTCAAATCAGTTATTTCAACATTATGTTGAAAGCACTGTAGTAAAAACAGCCTTTACTGAAATAGTGTAGCTAGACAACATCTCTCAACCACCATGAATCCAAACTACATGCTTGGGCGTTGTTGACCCGATACTGTTTACATTCCTTTTTCAGAAAGACGCCTTCTAACCACTTGCACAAAAGTTTCCAGATCTTCATTTTCCCTAAAGGTAGGATTTGTACATTCATTCTTGATTTAAGCGACGCTCCTGACAGCGAGGGTAACTATCCAAGAGACATTTCTCAGTAATGTCAAAAATGTGATGAGGAAATTAAGAAATACTTTACTGGATATTCAAATAAAACCATCTCCAGTAGTCATCATTAGGGGATCTGGCAGCCTTCAAAACAGCAGTGTAACACTCAGTGGTGTAGTGAAGGATATACACAGGTATATGGAGTCAATGTTTTCTCATACAACAGTTTGTATGATACCTCACAAATAAGTTATTCCTCCTTTTTCGTTTGTTTTCCTACAAATAACCAGCAACACGTGTCAATTTCCGCTCGTTACATGCATAGAGTCTTTTCAAAATAAACTTCCGTCTTCACAGAAAACAACTTAGTTAGGTTTAGGAAAGAAAGCTTCTTAGTTAGGTTTAAGAAACGATTGTGGTTTGGCTTTAAATAACTCTGGAAGTGGTGTTACTTAAATACAAAAGTTACATGACACAATTCAACACTGACTTTTAGTTTCAGACGGGTAAAAGTCTGGTGTTTTTTGACCCATCCATCCATCCTGACTTCCTTTCTACACATTTACCGCTGATTATATTTCGTGGTCCACGATGATGTGAATTACACATAAATTAATTTGTGGGATATACACTAATTACAAGGCATTACTTTTTATAGGTATAGCTATGAACGCTGTATGAGACCAGCCTGACGGGTTATAACCTCCTCTTTTTCTGGCGGTTTACGGAATACCCACACATCAGCCAAAAAGCCATTGGAATGGATATAGAGCAGAGTATACCCACTTCCTCCTCGGGAACCATCAACAACCACTATAATATTGGTAACCAATGGATTAGCTGCCATATTTTGCCATATATTGACTATTTTCTGAAGTCCTCATGTTAAGTGAGAGCTGTCAGCGCGAAACAAAGAAATCTTAAAAAATGTCCATGTGCTGCCGCGCATATTTACCATGATTTGATGATTTGACATTACACTGACATGAGAGACCTTCCTTTTCCTAGTTGGCAGCTTGTTTTTTTACAGTAAATCCAACACAAAATGACCAAACAGCTTTCTGTGGCATTCACAACAAACAGGATCCCAAATCTTAATGGCTGCTTCTACAACAGAGCGTTGAATACTGAACATAGAGAAAGTAGAGGTGTCATTGCAGCTGTCAGAGCAGAGGCATCTTCAACTTATAAAATCAAGTTTGCAGCGGTCAGCTTGAACTTTAAACCTTCTCTGTTGGCTCTAATGTGCAATTCTCTCTTTCTTTTTTACTGTTTTTTGCAAATTAGTGGTAACAACATTTCAACAAATTGTCTGTTTACATACAGAATGTCCTGCTGTATGTTCAGATATATAACAATGACAATAAGTGTGGAGTATTATGGCTGAAATAACCCCTTTCCCACACAATGACTTCATGATGATAGACAACGATTGTCCATGTTGCAGTTCCACTGGCCAACAATTACATTTTAAGGCTGAGAAATGTTTTGGAAAGTGTCTACGTGATCCCAGCAACGCTTTTTTTGTTCATGTTGTCTTAGCATGAAAGCATCCCTCTACTCAGCGCAATGATGTTACGGCAGGTTTTTTGTCATTTCAGCTCGTCAGTGTTGCCTAAACGCTGCTGTGTACCACTGCTTTTGTTGTGCATCTGCATGTCAGTCTGAGAGAGGAGGTACCAGGCTTCAAAATGTGTATTTATTCATCAACAATGTCAGTGAGAAATAAATTATGCATATGAAACTTTGCATTCTTCTGTGTTTTTTTTGTTTGGCACCCACAAGTTGAAACGGTCTGGATGACACGCTGTTCGACCTAATTCATTGGAAGCAGATCTTAAACATAACCTACAGTACAGCCTATCAGTGAGTGCTCCAAATCACAGATTTCCGACCAAGAACTCTGCGTATTCCTGCAGCACTGCAGGTATCACAGTAGTGCCCAGCAGGGAGAGCAGGTCTGGGATGCTGCCAACACAAAGTCACCTTCTTCACTCTTCACTTTGTCCTGTTCTAGACTCCCAGAGCTCTACAGCTAATGAATGCCATGAAGGACATGCTGTAGGATCTGTGCATGTGAGTCTGTGTGCACGTATCTATTTGCATGTATTTAAATGAGCAAACTGTGTGTGATTGTCGTGCGCTTATCTTTGACAATATGTGTGTGTGTGCGTGTGTGTGTGTGTGTGTGTGTGTGTGTGTGTATCCTCTCCATTGTTAGCCCGTACACCAGAGGGAACATTATATTTACGACCTGTCCTCATGGGGGCGGACACATTCACGCTGTGTTATACAGGACAGGACAGTGTGTGAGAGAAAAAGGAGAAAGAGCAGAGCTAGAAAGAAAAGGAATGTATTTTTATAACATACAAGAATGAGCATATATATATATATATAAAAGGTAAACTGTACATGTGTGTTTTTACAGGTGTGTTACACTGCATGTGTGTGAAGGAAAAAGATGGAGAATAGGGCGTCCTCACACCAGCCTTTATGTTCTTGGGAGGAGAGAAAGGACATAACTCTCTCTCTCTGAGAGAGGGAACATTGTCTCCCGCCCTCTATGCTTCACTGGTCACCTCTGCTATAGGTCTATATATAGCAGCTCACCAGAGGCCAAACTGTCATTACCAACAGCTCACCTGATTATTATGAGAGTGATTTATTATCAGGTAGGGATACAGGAACACCTCCGGGGCATAGAGGATGGCTGTGCTGTTATTTTCATGATATATTCAGGTTCAGTTCAAAAACAAAAAGGTAAAACTGGAGCAGTTTGGCTCCATACAGCTAATAGGAACTGAATGAGATGTATGCACTTTCCTTCCCTCACTCTTTTCTTACTGCTAGGGCATACCAATAATTATTCATTCAATGACTGCCAGTGGATACAACAAGCAAAGCCAGAGAAAAAACACTGGGTGTGCATCAGAACCACGGCCGCAAGACTGCTCATGACTTTTTTTCCTGACTCCTAAATGTGTGTGTAGGGTTGCCAAATTACACTCGTAGAAATATACATGTAGAACTGCTGCTGCAGATGGATAGTGGTGTGTTGTTTTGTCTTGTTTAGTAATAGTAACTCGTTTTAGTAAGGCTATAACTAAACCTTTATTCTGATTTTTGGGTGTGCCGGCTGCCTCGGGTGGCACGGGTAAACCCTGGCAGAGGTGCATCCATCAACAGAGTTCAATCTAACAGAGTAAAATCAGACCTGCACTCAGAGCAAAACATGCTTCTATGTAACCGGCATTAACTGATTTTGTGGCCCCACGAGAGCAGCAGAAGCAGTCATCGGGTTAATCAATAATAAAGATGATCTTTAGTTGCAGCCCTCAACAGTCTGTTTATTCTTTACAGAAGCTTTATGATATTGCACAATAAAAAACAGATCCCTTTCTACAGGTTATATGTGTGTACCATCATTGCATCATTGACAGGAATCTAAGGAATCCTGGTTGTTCCTCTGCTTGGCGAGTTGCATGATAACACTATGAAGGTTGAGCGCACAATGGCTTTCTTATCTCTCTGTTTTAGCTTCCCTCTCCTTCGCTGTTAGAAAAATAACCACAGATTAAGATTTGATGTAACTTTGTTCAATTGCATGACAATTGCACCCAACTAAACTGAAAGAGTGAAGGAAAGAGAACATTTGCTTAGTCAAATCAAATCAAATAATTTCACGTTAAAAGGTACGAGTATAATATCGACCTGTTTGGGTTTACAATGAAATATAAAACTATAAGATACAACAACAAGATTTGCTAATTTAAGTTCCACCTTGCACAAAACTATCCTCAGACCTTACATGAATCCTTCATTCCTATGAAATTAACTCTACGTAGCGCTCGGTGAGCTGTTTATGCCTCCTACAACTGTGACCAATGTGACCCAGAATCCGTCTTTAAGATGCACGTTATAATCTAATTAGTAACTCATTCAGCTGTATTCCCATCCGTGCAGAGGAAGCAGGTCACCAGCCCCCCCTGAACAGCCCAGACGAATGTAACACAGTAAAAAATAGACTTGCGTTGCTTTTGGATGCAAACCATGTATCGTGAAGTCGTGTGCAGGAGTCCAGAACAAAAGCGCTAATTTCTGATTGACAAGCGTGTATGTTTTTTAAATGTTATCACATGTTTGGAGAGGCGTTCAGGGTCCTTGTGGGCTTATCAAAGTCTTTTTAGCTGGGAAAAAACATTGGTTTGTGTGAAATCACCAGCGAGAATCAGATTTAGATTCAAACGTATTTATTGGACAACAAATATAGGATGTTGAGTCATTATACAGAGAGACGAATGGTAAGTTACTTAAAGAAATAAGCATAATAGGTCCTCTTTAATGCACTATAAACTCCCTCTTGGCTGCCTATACAGCTCATTATTTATCACTAACTTTTCTTTTATTGTTGCAGTTTTTCTTGCTCTTATTATACTCTGTATTGCATATATAATAACAGCACTTTTATACAATTTCCCACCAAAATTAGCGTGTATATGCAGGTTTTTTTAACCTTTAAAACCTGCTAAAAATAGGCGATAGACTCCTTTCCCATTTACAGTTCTGTTTTTTTTTTGCTGGTGTGCCACGTTCAACGTCAAAACAAGGTTAGTAAAGAGTGAAAATGCTACGGTGGTTACTTCTTTTTTAATATCTGTAAATTATTCAGTCTCTCTTCAAACTCGGTGCCGACTAATTTGGAACGATGTTTGAACGCTGCTCGGACAGAGACGGACGGAGTTTGTGGCTGAGCAGACGAGGAAAGTGACGGAAAAAGGGGCAGAAATTAGCGTGTCCGCCCGGGCGTCATGTTTCCATCACTGCTGTTCGGAGCTGAAGCCGATGTGAATACTGCAGAGTCATTTGTTTGGGAATGAATGCTGATTGTAACCTTTCCCACTAAAAACAAAAGCCAGATGTTAGTGGGTGTTAGTGGGTTTTTTGCCTGGTGGGAAAGGTGCTTTAATTGTCTTGTTGTGGGTATTTTTTTTTCTAACTTCCACTTGTTGAGGAATAAAGATCTTAAGAGTTGAACTGTTGTGAATCTAGAAAACTCATGTGCCGGAAAGCCAGTGTGGCGCTCATACCACAGCTGTGTCATAATTGCATACGTAGAGGGGTTATATGGTAATCAATTTACTTATTTAACTCTGTTTTACATGTGTGAAAACATCTGTATCGAGACGTTGCCCCATTTTTTAGTTAGAAAAAACACCCACTGTCTTGTCTTGCAGTATCCACCTTGGGGAACAACTGCTTTAAGTCTAACATGGGCTTTTTTAAACGCAGTCATTGATAAATTCTGATCAGAGATAGTTGGGGGTAGATAAAGGATTGTTAATAATGTGAGCGGGACTTCCTGCTCTGGCCATGACTATGGTAGGAGCCATGAGAGCACATCTGGATCAGGTGAGGAGGAGCTGCCTGGACACATCAGTCTCTCCAAAGCTTCTCAATAAATCCCACCATATTTATTCAAATAATCCACAACCTCATTATTCACATCCATCCGGAGTCACGGCTCATTTGAAAAACAAATTCATGGGCGACTGAATCACACGGAGCCTTAAGCTTCGTAGTAAGTTAAAAGAGGTCAGAGAGAGAATTGCAAATGACCATCCATAAACCATGTCCTCTGAGACCTGCTGGAGCTCCTCAACTTTTTATGTTCCAGGCATTTGCATTACTCTACGGGCGTGTACACTAAACACATTTGTGTCTTCATTTAGCAGCAAGTTTATTTAACATTATACAGCTATTAGAATTACCCTCTTAACTTATTCATTTTAGGTTGTACGAACTTTGCTTCCACTCCTACTTCAATTATTTAACGTCTCCCAGAATGACTCTGAACAAGTTTCAGCTGTCCAAATTTAGTAATCAATAACCGTGATATGGGGGGGCTGTAGCTCAGTCTGTAAGGACATGGCAGCTCAAGACCAGCATGGACCAGTCGGTACGGAGTGTGGACTGGTAGCTGGAGAGGTGCCAGTTCACCTCCTTGAGCAAGGTGCTTCCTACGTGGCAGGACAACAATGACAACAATGCATGTCTGGATCTGTGCGCGCATTTCGGGTTTATATACAATAACAACGGAGTGAACACATTTTATTACCCCAAGGGGATAATAAAGTAGTTCTTTATCTTCTATACAGGCCACCAGCTGGTATTTTAAAGGGTGTCAGTTACCAAAATTACAAGCAAGAAAAGGACGATAGAAACTACAAAATAGTCCTGTATCTGCAGGAACAGAAGAGTTATTTCTAAAGAGTGGATGCCTCAACAGAAAAAGTCCACGGCCTCAATATGTTCCTGCTGATTGCAGCTATAAACAGACCCGTGTCCATGTCAAGGTGAAACTGCTTCAGTGATTTACAGTTTTCCCTCCCAGTATTGAGCGGTGAGTCACCGAGCAGCCGCGGTCTTAAAGATTCACAGGAGCTGGTGTCATGTCCTCTATCTCTGTGTGTGTGTGTGTGTGTGTGTGTTTTATCAATCTTGTGAGGACCGAGAACATTTTTAGTGGAGGAATGCTCACACTGAGCTGAGCAGTGATTAACCCACGACTATTCAAGCTATGCTGGGACTGGGAAAGAATGTGCAAATGTGCCTTCAAGACGAGGATGTATCAGCACCATACAAAAAGTATGTCTGTTTGATATACTGTCCATCACCAAGCGTGTATATGCATTCATAAAACAGGTAGCTCAAATCAAGCAATCTGACTGGTAGTGATATAAAACCCACATACCACTGCTGTGACGCGTCGTCTATCCTTTTGCACTTTCAGTATCACTCCGCGTCCGAGAATAAAACGTTAGACTCATGGTTGCTTAGTGACAAAGTCACAGGGGGTAACTTTCCGCCAACACGAAACAGGTTGCAGATACAAGGCAGCAGAGTTAGCTGATGAAAGCTGCTACAAATGTCATGTTCTGTCTCCTATTAGTTACGTTTGTGATTTTGGATTTGGTTTCTTTTATATTATTCCTGTGTTTCCTGTTTTATTTTGTAATTCACTCCTCCTGTGTCTTGTCTGGTTTTACTTCCCACCTTTGTTTGTTATCCCGCCTTTTGTTGAATTGTCTGCCCCGCCCTGATGTGTTTCACCTGTGTGTAATCATGTCTTGTACTTAAGCCTGTGTGTTCCCCTTGTGTCCTTGTCGGTTCGTTCGTCTCTCTAGCCCTCGTCTATCTTGTTCCTCCAGTTTGATGTTACCTCCTGCCCTGCTCCTGGTGTTCCTTGTGTTTCCCTGGTTTGTGATTTTTGGTTTTGTCCTCTGTTTGGTTTCTTGTTGTTTGCCGGTTTTGTTCTTTTGTACTTTGTTCCTGCATTTTTGTTTTTTCTTGATACCTGGTGTTTTTTGTTGTTAGGATATTTTCAGCTTGATTTATTAAAGCTCGCTTTTATTTTATACTACTTTCCTGCCTGTCTCTCTGCGTTTGGGTCCCCCTGGTTAATTCACACTCCACATACGACAACAAAAACATGAACTTCTACGGAGGAGTGGACTGAGCGGTGCCCGTCCAGAATAAAATCCACCTGCTAAACGACACGCGGCGCTACGTAAAGAGGAGGTTCCACAATGTTACAGAAATACACCAACCACCGCCTCCACATCACCACCATTCAGAAACTAACTGATAGGTATGAACAGAGAGATTTTTGCCGAAAGCAGATTGGCAACCGAAACTCTGGGACCAGAGAAACATCCTCGCCACGGCAAGCAACTCACCTCCACCTAACAAAAAATAGGCAAGCCGCCTAGTACAAGCAGTTATCAAAGTCATCCTACTGATGCTTGACAGTTTCTCAGTGGTTGCACAATAAATGGCAACGTACAATAATGTGAATAAAGAGACAAATAGTGAAATCAATATAATGCTAGGCTGTGATGAAAAAAGAAATATCCTATCTGCTATAGTGTATGTTTTATAGCAACCATCGTTCTTGCAACTGTCTCCGTATGTGCAGGCAGGAGGGCCTATTATATTCTATTGTGAACATCATTATTTTATAATAAAAAAACGATTTAAATTGTATTGTGCTTATAACCTTATATTTATTGCCACACATGATGACCTTTCCACACATGATGACCTTTCGATGACCTTTCAATGAACTTTCGATGACCTTCGCTTCGCCTTGGGCCGAACCCCCAGCTTACCACGGCCTGCCCTCAGCTAATGCTTAAGTAGTATAATGTGTGAAGCCTATTTCTTTGTGTGGAAACATGTACCCATGTGCAGGCTCACATGTAGCCTATGGGTCTGCGCTGGTTATCGTGTGACATGTTGTTATTTGATAAGAAGATAAGAGGTGAAGGGAAATGAAACAATGGCTGTTTCTGCTTTCGCTTCATGAAGTCATAATGTGCTGAGGTCTGACTCACGTCTGGCGTTGAACCTCCGTCATCGTCTCCTCCGCCGTCTCACCGCCTCCGTAACAATCAACCTGTTAGAGAGAGAGAGAGAGAAGTCAAGGTATTCTGCACTTGTGTGCAGTCTGGCTCAGATATATAACGTTTAAACTGGAATACACAAAACAGGTCTTTATGATGAATTGGGAAATATTTTTAAATGAAACTGAAACAAAGGTGATGTGATCTTTTTATACTCTGAAATTGCAGTTTAAATTGTGTTCTCACTGATTTAAAACGGGTAAAAATGTTTGATATTACCTAATACGTGACACCTGCAAGCAAAAAAGATACTTATTTCCAAATATTTATTGTGGCCATGGTATAAGATTATCTCATAGCCCTCTAAATCAAACATTTCTAAATATCTTGGACATCCTATAAAATGCTTTAAATCCCTTAAAGAGTTTTCATTCCAGAGAAATTGTGTTTTTAAATTACTTAAATAACAATAAAGAAAAAAACCTCTAAATAGAAGCACATAGAAGCACATGACGACCCTCAGAGTTTCTTATTGTGCCTCAGATTTCTGGTGAAAGAGACGAGGAAAAAAACACACAACCCTATGCTTACGGGAGTAAGAATGAATTCATTGTTTCTTCATGTTTGGTTTCTCGTGACATTGTTGTGTCATTATCTCATGACCCTGTGACCTGGAAAACATATTTAACATCACATGACTGTCTCTCTGTTCAATGTGAGAATAACTGACTCATAAAGAAGGATGTATGTCAAGAAAACCAAAACAATTTCATACATTTTATACATTACAACATTGCATAGAACTGTACTCATATTACCTTGTATAAAAAATGATACCTGCAAATTCCATGCATTGAGGTATACATAATTAAAACCTTAAGACACCACATACAAATAAAAACAAATAAATTAAATATCAGCATGCCAGAAAAATCATCAACTGTTCGTTCATGCAGTTAATTACATTACTGTTTTAATGCTTTCTTGAAAGTGTCTCTGGTTTTTGTTTTGGTAACTTGATTTGGTAAAGAGTTCCATCATGTTCTAGCTCTGTAGATAACAGTATAGCTTTGAGGAGATTTGGTCTAGCTGGTAAAAGATATCCTGAACTGGAGCGTTGCACTGAATTCCCTATAATGTTTACATCTCATAAGTACCTCCTTCATATGGCTCTTTAAACATCTTAAACATGCTCATATAAAAACTTAACAGCAGAGGAGGAACTGGAGAGCTACAGTCCACATGGGGCCTACCACTTTTTTTTATATTCCTTTTTGTGGAGATAACTTGTCCTGCTTTGGAAAACATCCTTTCAAGGGTCACGGATGAGGCAAAAAGCCGACAGCGAGCTTGTACAGACGAGGGTAGATTAACTTCCGTCTCTCCCGGTATTGAACTGGGTCTGTGATGGGTAGAATTTGATTGAAGAAAGCTGATCAGCTATAAACAAACTTCTAGTAATAAAAACAGTTTTAGTGACATAAAAGATTAATTAACTGTTAAATGGGTCATTAAAACAACTGAAATCCATGAAGGGTTAAAAACATTTAAAAGGTGAAAAGACTTTAAAAACATTATTTTGGTTAAAACCTCTCTAAATATCAGAATATCTCCTGTCAGTAGCTCATCTGGGATCTACCTGTTAAGTCTGTTCTGAGATTGATTGGTGATACCTGCCGAGGCCTGAAGGGGAAGCTTGCGACTACGCTGCGTCATTCTCACGAGACTGCCAGAGCGTGAGCATCGCGTCACGAGTCTCACTACAAATATCCCCCTATTCAGGTACAGAAACAAGTATTTCATTTTCAAAAACTTTCAGATATGTTTACTAAGCTGTTGCTTTCTGTTTTATTAATATGCTAACCTAATGTTGAGTGTTTTGTACGTTTTATTGTCATTTTATAAGCGTGAAGTAAAACACTGTTCAAGCTAGTTAGCTTCGTTTGATCTGCCGCTTTAATAGCGCCACACGATGGCAGTGCCGCGCGACTCATCGCGTGTGTATGTGTGAAGACATAGTATGAGCCAGTGAAGTGTATATGTGTGTGTTCAAACGTACATATGATGCATTTGTGTGTTAATTATAAATTGATTGGTTAAGATAAGACATTGACAGAGACAATTTAGAGTAATTTATGTCTTATAAGATATTTTTTTGTTTAATTATTTTTGCTTAGGTATTTAATGTTTATTGATTTATAGACTTGTTTGCAGTTATATTTAATCTGTTATATTGAATTTACCCTGTTTAATAGAATGTGAATTTGTTTGTTTATTTAAAACAACTGTTAAGTGATAGAAGAAAATAATATTGTTTAAGTGAATTAAAGATTCTCATGAGACTGCCAGAGAGTAAGCATCGTGTCACCAGTCTCACTACAAATATTCCCCTACTCAGGGCTCAACAGGTCCTCCAATCGTGTGATATTCAGTTCAGACAGGAACCGCTGAACCTCCACAGTAGTCAGCCGTCACTTTCTGTGTTCTCCTTAACTGCATCGCACTGTTGCCCGATGACGCCACAGTTTGTTACCTGAGTTACAGACATTGTTAGTGAGTGTAAGCCACCCAAAAATAAAGATGACCTGGGCTTAAAGTTCAGCTTCCTGTGATGTTGATGGTGGTTCTGATGGTGATGATGATTGGAGGGTTTGAGCAGAACTAATCGCGGCGGCAGATTCAGATTTTAGCCTTTTTATTGCTTTATTGGCTTTTAATGAAAAGTCCTCTGGCTTTGAACTCAGGGTCAAGTAGTGTTGCAAGTGACCTGATGCTCATGGACCTGTCTCTCAGCTGCCTTATGAGATGTTCTCCCATTTCCCAGCAGCTGCATGTTTGCCATTTCTACCTGTAGAAGCAATGCTTTTTCTCTTCTTAGAGCTCCACTGTGGCATGGTTAAAGGAAGACAGCAGAGAAAGGTACCCAATAACACTGGTGTATTCATCAGATGTCAGTGTGTAGACAGGTTAAAGCTGCCCCAAACACAAACACAATATAGCATTATCAAAAAACTGTAATAAAGTCGAATAACATACCGTAGCAGTGGTGCTGCTTCTAAAACGTCCCACCAGCTTTTTCTCCTTGGCCCGAATGTCAGAGAGCCCAGAGGTCACATGTCAAGAGCCTTTTTCACAATCCGGTTCAGTGTAGGTGCCTCACTCCCTCTGCCACATCAGATTAGCAGCACCATCTGTAGCCACGCATGTAACCTTATTAGTTATTCCCCATTCCTCCATGAGGGAGGCTTCCACACACACGGTGTGCCCGGGGGAATTTTAGTCCTCCTAGTACAGTTGAATTCAGGTTTACTGCCAGGTAGACATCCACGTTGGTGTATGTCCACGTGTCGGAGGTAAGGCTCACTGAAGCCACCTTCTGCACTTCCGCTTTGGCCTTCTCCTTATATTTGTTATATTATAATGATGGATATAACATAAACAAGAGTTTACTTTTTCAACAACGCTCTTCTCATTCGCTATAACTCCACTCCTGATAATCCCAAAACTGCTTCGTTGCCTTTTGGTTAAATATTGCAATTTGCTTTATTATTTCACACCTAATTTAGTAGAATCAAACTAAACTATTTAAGGTTAAATTAGAGATCCCTTGTGACAGCTTTAGCCTGATTTGTTTTCACTTTAAACTGTGTTTACTTCCCAGATTTACCAAACTCCTCATCCATCTTTAGACTCGGCACAGTGATCAGTCACAGTGGCAACGCATACACAACGGGGTCAAATGTCAATACAACAACGACGCATTCAGTTTTGTTTATGTAATATAAACCAACACAATTTAGTAACTACTTAAGAATTTAGACAGCTCAGAGATCAGTCATTTTTTATGAAGAGTTGTGTAAGTGTCCCTCGTCTGTCGGCGGGTCGGACCATTAGCAGTCGTGACCCGGTGTAGCTCCAGTTATCTCGCGTTTACTTAAAATGTGTCCGACGCCCTCGCTAACCCCCGCAGATGTTTCCCGACAGCCCGCTGAGCTGGTGGTCCGTTCCCGAGCGGGAATCCTATTCTGATTGGTTGGCCCGAAGAGGAAATAAGAAATTGAGCCCTGAAGCGTAAAGACAGCCCACTTCCTGTTAACAGATAGTCCCCGTGGTG
>CAKALG010026904.1:0-11534 GCA_916700815.1 Helicolenus hilgendorfi | reverse complement strand
TGCGCTCGCCACACATCGCAGCATCACAGCATCACAGCAAAGCCGTCATGGCGCGGTGCAAGCCATTGGAAATAACGAGTTTCAGAGCGCAGTGGTGCTGTTGTCACATTGTGTCTGAGAGGACCTTCGGTGAATGAGAGACGGAGAGGGAAATGAAGAGTCTAAGAGAAAGAAATACTCAAGCAGAAATAAATGAATGAATGAAAACTGATGAATATTAGCCTAGATTAAAGCAGAGATTCACACAAGTTCATGCCAGAGGGGCGAATTAAGTAGAATTAAAAGTAGGTCTATTAAACAAAAGATGCTGTTGAAGTATACTTTTCATTTTTTTTATTTTCCTTGTTTAAAAGACACCAGAATGCAGGAAAAAAAGTCTCCGAAACTCAAATTTTTCTGGAGGAGGACCCCCAGACCCTCTGCTTTGGTTTTGAAATCCTCCCTATTTTTGGTTGGCAAGTATGTCAAACACTGCAAATGGTGGAAACGAGTGGAGGACACTACAAGAGTATCCACAAGGCTACCCGGATAAGCACAAACAATAGCGGACGTTTAGCGGACGTTTGCATGTGTGTGCAACCGATTTTCTATGAATTCAGTTCAACCAGGTTTGTTTCGTCATCTAAAACTGTTTAGAAAAGGGCAGGCACTTTCAAAAAATACTTGGCAAGTGATTGGATGAACTATCTGTCAATCGAACTCTTGCCGAGGCCAGTCGAGAGAAGAGCGAAAACATCTTTTCATCGAGAAAAAAAGCCTTCAGTGCCGACTTTTCTCGATGGAAAAAGTTTTCTTTGCTCTTCTTTCAATTAAGAAATACTCTCCAGTTCTAACTGATGCTATTGCAGCATCTACACTAACCTCTTCAGGAGCCGCCAGTGTTGTTTTGAACAAGCAGTCGCTTCTTCTACATGTCGCGTCAAAAAACCTATAGGCCACGCCCAGAGCTGCCAGTAGCTCCTCACAGGACGCTGATTGGTCTGGTCACTGGCTTGCCGGACACAAACACATTACTTGAAGCCTGAGAAGATGGATTTTCGTGTGATATGTGATCCCGCCTTTCTCGCGTGATCGCGTGATATCGCGAGAATCCATCTGCCGTGCAAGGTGAGGGATCCCAAGCACGACAAGCAGGTTGGGAACCGCTGACCTTGAGAACAGCATCTAAGAAGTAGAGCCCACAATACAGAAGCAGAGAAAACAGGTGGGAAGAGGGATAAAGGGCAGAGATTAATAAGAATAATCCAAATGACACAGCAGAAATACTGTGGAAAAGAGTTTGATCAGAATTAGTCCAAATAATCAGATGATCAGTTGGCAAGTTCATCATCATGGCTATTGCTCAGAGGGTTGTCTTCTTCTTGCAGCCCACAACCTACAAAATTTAGCTTGGATGGCAACTTTCAAGAAATCTCCTAGAAGTCTTAGGAGTGTTTGGCCTGATTAGAGGTGCCAATTATTTCTGTGCGCTGATCCCAGATCCTTGTTCGGACACTCAACAGGCTCTCTAAGAGCTGCTGGATGGAAATAAAGAAAAAAACAATGGAAGCTTTTTGTGCACAGTTGCACTGACTTGGCAAAACAGGACACAAACAAGTAAAGAGGATCATGAACGGCAAGC
Organism: Helicolenus hilgendorfi; assembly: GCA_916700815.1. Lineage (NCBI taxonomy): Eukaryota > Metazoa > Chordata > Actinopteri > Perciformes > Sebastidae > Helicolenus > Helicolenus hilgendorfi. Next base: position 9,913 of record CAKALG010026904.1, on the reverse strand, counting down.
TATGCCACTGACGTTTTGCACAGACGTCGTTTACATTAGTGCATGCACTCTTTTGCACATATATGCAAGTCTGCGTTATTCAAATTATGTACAAATTCCTAAATCTGCTTTACTACATTCCTAAATGGAACCTTGAGCTTTTCCTTCATTCATAAAATAACTCTTTCTTCTCAAGTGTTTTTTTTTGTGTGCTTTTTTGACTAATTCCATCCTCACAGTGCATTGAAAACTAAACATAAGCATGTTTCCCAGTGAGGTTTGTTGACCAGAGAGATGTACACACTGAACATTTCACAGAAGGTAGAGGAGGGAAAGAAGGGAAATAAACTGAAAATGTTTGGGTGATTTGTTCTTAAATAGGGACTTTTTGAAAAATACATTTACACTGACCTACTGCACTGCATGAATATGGATCTAAATGCCAAGTATAGGGCACTGAGTGTGTGCATGTGTGTGTATGTGTGTATGTGTGTGTGTGTGTGTGTGTGTGTGTGTGTGTGTGCGTGTGTGTCTTTCTCTACTTTGTCCAAACTTCCTCAGCCTTGACTGACGCTTGCAGGGTCTATTCCCTCCAGCTTTGAAAAACACATTCCATTTTAATGTAGCAGCCGCTCACAAGGTCATTTGTCACTTGATAATGACAAAGCAAACCCAAAGGCATTTCACTGTCAAGCGTGTGTATGTGCGTGAAGGAAGTCTATGAGGTGAGAGAGGTGGCGGCGTCCTTGTGAGCTCATAGACTTGTTTGAAGTTTGAAGACGTGATCAGATACTCCTGTCACCAGGGTGGGGAAGGTGTGTGTTTGGTGCGTGGGTGTGCGTCGGTTTTGCAGATGAACAAGTGATGTTACCACGATGAAAACACATACACACAGCACATGCAAACGTGTTAAAACCTGAAATATGTTTTTGTCTCCACACACACATCGAGAGGTTTGTGATGCATCCGATGTACTGAGATGTAACACATGCACTTGTGGAGAGCATCTAACTTCCACCCATGAAGGTTGCATTTACAAACTCCTAATAAGTGCATCCACTGTGAAAATCACATGTTGCAAACACGTGTTGAATATGACATCCACCACCACTGGGCTTACTGCTTGTGAAATCGCCCTAACTGGCCGAAAAACTTAGAGAAAATGTGTAATTTTATTGCCTATTTTCTGTTATTCCGCGCACCGATTCTCGATAACTTACATAACAATGGTGAGGAGAGAGAGATGTTTCTATTTAGAGCACAAGGCCTCCAACCTTCAAACTGTATCCTCTAATTCCTTGGGCACCCAATGTTGCAAAACAGTGTGTGTGAATTTGTGTGGGAGGGTGTTTGTGTATGATCATGAGTGAGTCTGTGAAAACAGCCATGTATGAATTCTTGGTGTATTGGTGCAAACATGATGTGTGTGTGTGTGTGTGTGTGTGTGTGTGTGTGTGTGTGTGTGTGTGTGTGTGTGTGTGTGTGTGTGTGTGTGTGTGTGTGTGTGTGTGTGTTTGGGGGTCTGAGTGTGTTAATCCTTGCCAGACAGATTTGTTGGCCTTACTGGTAAGAGGGGCATGTGGACGGCGTGGCACACAAAGTGCCCTGGTTGGCAGGACTGGCATAAAGACAGATTACAGTAAAGCAGCACAGTCGTCAGACAGCCTGAGCTGCTCTGAATATGGCTGCTGTCTATATGGAGACTGACTGGTCAGTACTGGTCTGAAGTTGTCTTTACTGGTCTGGTTTGGTTTGGGCAACTCATGCCTGATTAGTACGACTTTTAGCTGCTCAGATTTGGTTTAATCTGTTCTGTTTTGGCCCTTTGCGATGGCCGAGCCCCAATCTCCAACACCGTCTCACTGCAGTTCGTGAAATAGTCACAAAAATGAATCAATTTGATTCGTGCACATACACACAAATTTCCCTCTTTTTTTCATGACGATCAGCATGACTTTCTACGCACGCGTCCATTTCCGCTCTAGTCTTTTCAAAATAAAACTTCTTAGTTAGGTTCAGGAAAAGATTAGGGTTTGGGTTAAAATAACACCGGAAGTGCCATAACTTAAGTACGGAAGTTACGTGACAAATAAATAAACTTTGACTTGTGGTTTCACACTGGACCCGAGCGCCTGTTTCCTGGGTGAAAGTCTTGTGTTTTTTGACCCGCCCATCAACCTCGACCACCTCCCTACGCGCCGTTCACTGCTCTTTATACTTCCCGCCCATCAACATCAACCACCTCCCTACGCGCCGTTCACTGCTCTTTATACTTCCCGGTTCACAATTACGTGGATTACATACAAATTGATTTTGATTTTCGTGTCGATGTACACAAATCGATACATTCAATTTCGTGACTAGTTCACGAACTGCTGTGCGACTGGGCTGGGAGTTTTGTAATGCATGCAACATAAGCTCTCTGTGGCTAATCTGAGAACCAAAATTTAACAATTTCTGCAGCTGCACCTCCATGCTACATCGTATTATGCGAGGGCATTTACTGTGTAGCAGCTGCAAGAAAATAAATGTTTGAAGACAAGAACGGAAAATGACCAGATCAGAAAACAGCAGCTTCTCTCCGTAGATCATTTATAACAACAGTAAGGAAGGAGTATTAAAAAACTCTAAACTATAGCAAGATGTCAGAAAATGGCTTCACTAACTAGTACTTTCTTTGAATCACAAAACGCCCTAAGCACCTGAAATGGTAAATTAACACCCTGCTGTGTTTCCCACAGGAATCCTTGCTAATTGAAGATAGTGCAGTAGGATTTTACATAATATCTTATTTAATCTATCACAGTAATGTCTTTCTTTATAAGGGTTAAATTTGTCACATTAAGGTGCTAATGTGTGATGTTGATAAGTGGGAAAAATTAAGTTGCGTTTAAAAAAAATCAGTGATCAATACAACTGGTGTGGTGGACAGTTACATTGATCCATATGTATGACAATGATACATGAATGTGCAGACACAGACACACACGTTCACACATAAAAAGAGGAAGAAAAGTCTAAATCTATACCAAAACCCCCTGAGAGTTTCATCCCCTAGATACGTGAGCGCCATTTGAAGCGCTGCATCCACACAGGCTCACATCCGCCTGGATACGTGAGCGCCATGTCGAATTCATGACGGTTGTCATGGCGCCCACATAGCAACCGGCTATACATGTACCGGCTGCTGCCTCCGGTCGACTCTGCGATGGGAGGTGGGGGATAAGAGAGGGGTAGAAGAAGGGCAGTAAAGGGGTGGGAGGTCGAGAGAGACAGAGAGGAGAGAGGGCTGGGAAAATTGGGGGGTGTGCATGTCAGTTTGTGGGTTTTATTGTGTGTGTGCATGTTTGTGGGAGTTGGAAAGGAAGAGAGAGTGAGATCTAAAAGGCTGGGGTGAAGAAAAAGAAAGACAGCCACAGATGAAGAAAAAGGGATCAGCTGGTCTGTAAACCTTAGAGGACGGAGAGATGGAGCAAAGATAGAAGAGAAGAGAGTGAACTCATGGTTGACAGCTCTCTGAAAAGCCATGTGGGTCACAGAGAGGCAATAAAAGACAAGTGCATTACTCACTGTAAAGCTGCGTTTACTACAGACAACAGAACAAATGTGAATGTGTTCAGATGAATAAAGAAAACACCGATTAAATGCATTATATGTTTTCTTTGCAAAAATAATCATCTTAGAAGACATTTAATCTTTTAAAACTCCATTTTCATTGAAGGAAAATTCTGCAAAGAGGGTTGAATCATCAACATATAGTCACGTTTCAACAAATCGTTCAACTGCTGTTTTTAAATTTAGATTTTTTTAGACCAAACGCGAGGCTAAAAAAGTGGATATTTTTAAGCCGAGTGCACTGCATATCATTATGGCGAATAAGAGAAGCATGTTCTGCTAATTCCTCCTCCTCCTCGGTCGGTCGTGTGAGCGCGTGCAGAGCAGCTCATGGGTAATTGATGTGCCGAGTCTTATTTTGGGAGCTAAATCAAACGACAGGGCTTTACGCATCACCTGGCAAAAAATGCAGCACACACAAAAGTACACAACATGTAGACCTCCTTACAAGCAGCTGTCTGCCTCGTACATACAGACATGAATAGACACAAAGACCGAGGAGGGGTACACGTGAAGTCGCTCTCACACAGGGACACAGGCACACATACATGAATATTTCAGTTTGCTTGAAAACGTGCAAACCAACCATCTCCCATCCCCCTACCACCACCGCCCAGCCAAAGCCTAGCAGCTCAGGAATAGGCCATAAATGATAGAGAACGAGCAGGATCGAGGGAGGAGAAAGAGATAGAGGGTCTGACAGACTGGAAATTCATCAGGCAGAATGAAGGGAGAGGGTGGGAGAGGAAAATATAGACATCAGGGTGGAGTGACGGCTCTGACAGCTCTCTGAGAGTAGTGGGAGAAATGACAGACCCTGATTTACATTCGGCTGCCTCACTCACTGGTGAAGAAAATACACCCATTTAGTCTTGTTGGTCAACTGAGCTGTTAAATGATAACAAGTCAAAACACCTGACGTACCGAGGGTTTATTTTTGGAACAGTTTCAGGTGAGCGACCATGTGTTCCTCCATTGTACCGTGATTTAGCTGCTCCCGTATGAACAAGCAGCGACAACATTCACCTCCTGTGGAAAAAGGAGTCCATTATTTGGGTCTGCTACCAATGACATGCACACACTCTTTATGGAATATAATATTAATAAGTATATGTATTCTTTAGTGTATAATCACCTGAAATCGTTGTGTTTTCGTTACCTTAGAATGAGCCGTTTATATCTACATAGGGAGCGAGTCCTCTCTCCACTGAGTCCACCATGTTGCAATAGCCCAGAACGGACAAACCAAACACTGTTAACTTTTTCTGCTTACGCCGGAGTCGATAACGTTACTCTCTGCTGTCGGCAACGCTCTCTCGCTCTCTCTCTCTCACTCTTGCTTCACCACTCACTTACATCCAACCTCACCGCCAGATACCGTCAGATCCTACACACTGTTCCCTTAAGAATAACTATGTATATAGAAATAGCCAATCTTCTCGCTGATGGTCTCATGTACTTATGTAGGTTTTATAGAGGCATCAGTATTAAATAGAGACTGTTTCATAACCAGTTCCTCACAGTAACGTCTTTATGCTAAATCTGGCAGTCCCTCCAGTACCAGAACAACGTCATGTGTGACAATATTCAGCCACAATAGACCCTTTACACAGCAGATGACACATTTTGTTAACAATGGCTCAGTTCCATTCGGTGTCCCAGTAGGCTGTGCCTGTATGCACAATGCAAGGACCCTAGAACTGGTTCACCTAAATGCAATGCAGTCATTATATATGTCATTAATAACACCTGTGCTTTTCCTGTTATGACATGCCAATGTGAAAAAGGTCTATTGGCCTGGTCCCATTAGGACACAGACAAGTGGCCCGAGGTATAATTTACTAGGAACTCATGTACGACTTTGGTGACCATGCTTTTACCATTTAACGGGTAAGCACATCCATAGAGCATTTTCCTAAAAGCCCTGTTGTGTTCCTTTAAGACACTCACAGAGAGATATTTCATTTGGAGAGGAGTGAGAGTGTAGGCCTACATGTGTGGGTGTTCATGATGCAAGCTTGTGAAAGCATGTGGCCGTATGAGCTACATGATAAAAGCGAGCAGGCCTCTGCGTACACAGCTGTAGTGACAATTAAATGACACGCTGTGGAATCAAATGGATGTAAGTGAGCTTGTGACATGAATGGGACAACTTGTGATTCGCTCACTGTACATGTTTTTACTCCTCTGAAATTCAGATGGAGCACACTGTCCAGAGAAAAATAGAAAAAGGTGTTGAGTTCATTTGGGAGGCAGAACACACAAAACAGCCCTCTCCTAAAAATTATGTTCCCATACAACTAATCTGCATTTCATGGATGTATTATAAGAACTGGATACCGGACCCCAACATGGCGCCCATTCAGTCCAACGAGAATTGCTTGCCTGGCGCATATGCCAGGAAAGTTTATAACATTTATAAAATCGGACTTCGTGGGTTTTTATGAATGCTTGCAGGGGAAAAAATATTTTTTACTAAACCTAACCCAGTAGATTTTGTTGCCTAAACCTAACTAAGTAGTGTTGTTGCGTTTTTTATTTTGTTTTGTTTCAAATTACAATGTTATCCACGTGTTTAAAACTGTTTAAAACTGTTTAAAACTGCGACCGTAATCCACGAGAAAATACATTTCCCTCAAAACATAATTGAGAATACAGTTTAGTTGAATGGGAACGTAATTTTGTAGGAGGCAGGGTTGCACAGATACTCATCCACATCCACAGAGACACTCATCCACTCTCTGGGGGGGTCAGTGCATATTCCTGTTGGATGCTCAGCAGGCAGAGGAGGAGGTCAAAGTTTGAGAGGAAGTGGGATCTGTAAAAGACGTGTGTGATACCCACACTCATGCATACATAACCCTCTCATAACTCCCCTCCACAGCCTTCCATACAGCAGACGCAGCGACCTCCTCCAACACTCTCACACATGTGCCGGTGAACCCACACCTCATTCCCTGTTGCGTCGGTGTTAATCTCTCGCTCCATTTGCACTCGTCAGGAGATAATGACATCATTAGCACACATTAACATGTCTTTGTTATCATTCCCTCAGAGTCTCAGGGTCCCTGTTCGTGTGTGTGCTGTACGTGTGTGTGTGTGTGACGAGAAGGAGCTGTGAATGGGGATGAAGCGTGAATATGGGTTTTTCAACAATTTCAGTCTATCACAGTCTGTGTGTAAGCCAACACATCCATTTACACATCAGACAAGATATTCCACAGCTAAAAGTACCTGCTAATTACTATCAACTATCATATTTGCACAATAATTTTGCCTTCTCTATGATCAATAATGCCCAAAAGTGCCATAATGTACGATAATTTGACCATTTTGTGATGCTTACAACAGTAGTTGGTTTTGGTCTGCGCTGTCTCATTTCAATTCATTTCCGGATGAATCCTACATCTGTTTTTATGCATTTCTTCTCAAGTGACTCCTTTCACTTGAGAAGTAAGATTGCAGAACACATTGCAACTTGCAAACTAAATATTAAGCATGGCAACATAATGCATTTTCCATCCAAAGCCATCAGTCATGATCTCTATCAGCTGTCATCAAGTCCCACACTCAACCTGTACATGCATGTCAAAAGTATTGATCACAGAGCTTTACGAAAATGTTGCATTAAGCAGCCACAAACATGCCGTATAACCTTAAAACAGATGTTTCCTCATCACCAGCATTTGTTCAAAACTATCTACCATATAAAATCCACAGCCTTCTTTTTTAAATATTGAACATTTTGGGGGAAAAAATACTTTAACTACTGTTAGAATGAGGGATTTAATTTACTTTAAATGTATTTCCCAAACTTTGTTGTGCTTTTGTGTCTTTTTTGTGTGAATGTTATAATTCATTTATAGTGCAACATTAGAAATCCCCTCAGTTAACCTTGACCTTTTACTCTCCAATGTGCCTCAGACATCCCACTCTGAAGCAGCGAGTTAACATTTCCAAAAATGTTGGACCCTCAGTGTTTTGCTCAAGGTCACCTGGGAAGATACACGGTCCATCCTGTCATCCAGCTGAAGGGCAGCGTTCTCTCTCTGGACCATCCTGCTTCCAAAAACAAAAAAAAGGTGAGGGTTAAATTCAAAATTATCCTCCTGCTGGAAGCTATTTTCCCAGTCAGTCCATCTATTTTCACTGAGGGATCCCCAGTGTCAGGATCCCTGTCCTCTCCTGGATGTTTAGGAATGATCATAAATCAGATCCATCTGGGAGCTCTGAGGATGGTAATTGGATGCTGGCTATACGTTTCTACGTCTCTTCTGTGTTATTCCCAGTGAACAGAGAGCCACCTATGTCAACAGCTGGAGTCCTGTCACACTCACATTTGCATGCACCTGAAAAGAATCAATAAACACAGAGATGGACAGGTTGAAATATCAAGGCTGTACTTAAAACAGATGACCATGTCCTAGAGTTTATTTTTTTTACAAAGCTATTTAATTCTTATTTAAAGGAACAGTGTGTAGCATTTAGGTGGATCTATTGGCAGAAATGGAATATATGTATTATAAAAAAGTATGTTTTCTTTAGTGTATAGTCACCTGAAAATAAGAATCATTGTATTTTTTTTACCTTAGAATGAGCCGTTTATATTTACATAGGGAGCGGGTCCTCTTCACGGAGCTGGCTGCCATATTTCTACAGTAGCCCAGAACGGACAAACCAGACACTGACTCCAGTGGGGGGAATTTACGTTTTCTCGTCAGCCACCGTAGTTCTCATACACACTTGGCACACGGGAGAAATTTCAGTTTGTTGAGATCTACAACCTCACCGTTAGGTTGTCACCAGATCCTACACACTGCACCTTTAAGAAAAAAAAAAGTATTTCGTCAAAAAGTAAAAGATGTTTTTTTTAGTGTTTGTCTTAACCTGCTGGAGGCAATGGCTTCCCTGCTTCTTATTAGGTGTTGTTATGTTTCGATTCACATTTTTTAAAACACATTTTCATCCATCACACATAAACAGACAACCATTTACAGATACAGGCAATTTAATGTTGCAAATTAAACATACATGTTTTATTAAGACTGAAGGAGGAAACTCATACCGACACTGGGAGAACATGCAAGCACCACACTAAGGATCCAGGCGGCAAGTTCTGCATTCAAACCCACAACCTTATTGCATATTTCAAATGAGAGCATGTCATAAAAGTAGATGTAAAGACACTTCAAACTCATCTTGACGTTGTGATACCCACTACTGCATTTTCTACTGTAGACATAGAGTTCACGGCCTGCTTCCATCATCGTTCCGTGCCTCCACTCCTACAGAAAGTCCAAAAGATAAAGAACAAAAAATGGTGGCATATACAGTATAACCGCAACATCTCTTTTATTCATGTGGGTTTCATCGTTAATTAAAAAATGAGGCAAGGTGGGGACCCAAAAGCTGTTCTTACAAATGGATGAAGTAACTTCAAAAAAGGTCACATGAAAATTTGCTTTGGCTAAATAAACACCCGGTTGGCTTGTTGGCATCCTGCAAGAGAGACCTGCACCTGTCTAACTGACTTTACCAGTTTGCTCAAACTAACGTTAATCTGCATAAAGATATTTTCACAGGAGCTAATCAAGTTGTTTTTATTGTAACATCGGCCAAGAATCTGTAAGTTTATTGAAGTGAGTTTGCCTACGTTTTGTGAGTGCCAACTATTTAGCAAACTAAACATCTCGGTTGCCTTTTAACTCTGTTTCTTACGTCATGTATTTGATTGAGATGTGGAAAAATACTGGTATATTTAAATCATCCCGGATGAGAGTCCTTGTTGCATGTCACCTGATTTTATCTTGGAAGCAGGAAAGAAATTGCATCATGCCTTAAAGTTAGATGGTGTTCAATTAATTATGTAATCTCACATCCTTTTGAAGATTCTTATATATTATATTGATGGGAACATGCACGGATCCACATTTTATTATGCGGAAATTTGCTTAAAACTTGTGCATCATTTTAATGGAAACACATGTACTGCATGTACTCTGTTGTTTGCCATTGAACACTTCAACAGATACATGTCTGTTGACTTCAGTTTGTAGACTTCCTGTTTCAACAATAGTCTGTTTTTTCCTAATATTGCCGCACCAGTGGAGCATCAGTACACAGAGATCCTGCAGAAACTAGGAGGACTTCTATGACGGCTACGTTTGTTCATCCCTTCTATCTCCTAATTCCTCTCCCTCTGCATGACCCTTAAACGTTCCTCAAAAACCACTGGCCGGGCCTTTTGGTGCCCATCCCAGGCCCACAGGGGTGTATGTGTCCACACTAAAGCCGCCTCTCCCTGCTTGACCTCGCTCTA